>PXIH01S0001133.1:0-12809 GCA_003024985.2 Euperipatoides rowelli
TAGTAAATTAAGGGAGGCAATTAATTTATTAAATAAGTTTAATGGTTCTGAACATGTAGTAGAATCAACCCCCTTTGAGTCAATAAGCGTTACTGCGCAGGTACCTACGGTACAACAACGTTTAATGTTTAATGATAACGTAAGCCCTCGCAGCTATCCGAGCCCCACGTTAAACGCGAGAGATCGGCCCATTAATTCAGGAGGTTTTGGCCCCAAAAGTAATACCCTGTGCAATTGTAATCGCAATGTAGCCCCTACTAACGTAGTTGTGCAAATGCCTGAAGGCTGGGCTATGCAAGTAGGATATGTATCGACTGAACTCGCCACTTTATAAATATTGGAAGGGACGTGTTTGGAATCGAGCGATACATTACAGAATTCAGGACCTTACATGAGCGTACAAATGGCCTGAAGCAAAGGCTAGATCGATCTTAGAAAAAAGGATCACAGGCACAGCAAAAGCGTTATATGTAGCAGGATTAGGTAGCCAAAACTGTATCTCGTTAGAGGGGCGCTTACGAGATCTAAGAAAAATGTTTTCCCTCCAGATCGATAGAAGTCAGACAAAAAAACTATTTAATGGATGCAGGCAAGGGAGTGATGAAAGTGCAATAAGCTACCATTGTAGATTTTTAGCATTAGGGGAGCCCTTACATCCAACACCTGGCAGCTCTATCATTGAGTATAATAGGATGCTGGCGGAATGTTAGAGTAGGCCTACTACCTAATCTAGCAACAGAACTCATCCGAAAGCGAAATATCTCATTAAAAGAAAGCATAGCCTATATTGAGGATATAGAATTAAAATTTAAACTGTTAGGGGAACAACAGGACAAATTAGTTAGTGCATTAGTAGTGAACCCAGTAGTAGAGCCTACCATAAAAGAGCAATTGCGAGAATTAAAGGCAGCGGTAGATGAATTAATGAAACAAATAAAGAAAGGCTAGCAAGGGAAAGTATTAAGAAAGCCTTATACTGCAATTATTGCAAATTTTATGGTCATCTTGAAAGGGATTGTTATAAAAAGCAACAAAATGCAAACAACGGTCCTAATCGAGGTAATAATAGTAGGGCTTTAAACTAAAGTCCCCTGCGTTTGTCGGATTCGTAAATATAGGGACTAGCAAAAATATTGATAGAAAAATTGGACCCTCCGAGCATTGAATTTAATAGGCAAAAGCAACCCGTAATTAAACAAGGTTGGAAAACAGCCAACCAAAATAATAATAATGAAAAGGAAAGAAATCTTTCGAATATGGTGGTATTGCGAGAAAGGACAAAACAGAACATAAATTTAACCCACCTCAGATTGCCAAGCATTCCCCAGAATTTATATCTAATAACTTGTTGGAAATTTTAAGACATGAGAATCCTGTAAAGGAGTGCAAGGAAAGAAATCAAAAAAATATCGTGGTACGTCTGTTAGCGCAGTACTAAATTCAGCCCAACAAAACAAAACTGCAAGAGAAGTGTCCAAATTTTATAAACAGGGAAACAAAATGGCTCAGGGTGTATTCCATAAATCTACCAAGCAAAACAAGATGGCACACGCCAAGCAAAATTTTAAAAATAAGCAAACAAAAACGGATATTACATTAAATTTCTCTGAATTATACGAAGATAAACCTATTTTAATAGTAGACGTGTTAGGAAAGAAAGTATACGCACTTCTAGACACAGAAGCTGAAAACTGTCTCATAGACGAGAGTTGCGTGAGACTAGACCAACTAAGTGCCAAAACAATGGCGGTCTCCATTAAATTGCCGGTGTCTAACAAAACGATGCACAGAATTAAAACCCTGATAAATATTAAAGTAGCGGAGAAAACCATAGTACAACCAGTATGCTTAGTTAAATTACAGATGATTATGGGGTTCGACTGGTGTGCACTGTAGGAACCCATGATTGATTGCAAACATCGTACAGTGAAGCTCCAGTTTAAGAAAAATAAGTCACGTGGTATATTCAACAACCAATCACAGGATAGAACATACTTCTGCTGTGGAACCACGATGCTCGAAATTAAAGATTTGGGCGATTAAACTACTGATTTATTTGGACTATTCAAAACAAAAGAGTTAGGCTTGAGCGATACTTATAGACAACAACTAGAAAATATACTTGACAAAGACAAAAAAATACTCATCGAGGATGTGACAAATATGACTGGGGCCAACATACCACCTTACAAGCCCAAATTCAAAACAAACCCGCCAATTTACCAAGGTCAGTACAAAATTCCACATAACCTATACGAGCCTTTAAGATTACAACTGGATAAGTTAGAAAAAGCAAATATTATAAAAAAGGTACATAGTCCATATAATTCGCCAGTATTAGTCTTGCCTAAGTAAGACTCAAAAGAAGTTAGGATATGTTTAGACCATGTAAGATAAACAAGCAGATAGTAACGAGCAATATCCAATCATGCACATTGCCGATATTTTAGAGAACCTAAGTGGCGCACGTATCTTCAGTAACCTAGATCTAAACAATGGGTACTTTAATGTCAAATTAACTGAAGAAGCTCAGAAAAAGTTAGCTTTTTCCATACCGTTCGCTAAATATACTTTCACCCGCCTTTGTCAGGGTTGTTTAACATCAGCAGCCATTTTTCAAAAAATAATGATAGAATGTTTACACCATATCATATTAAAAGGTCATATTTTTGTTTACCTAGACGACATCATTATACATTCACCTAACATCGAGGAACACTTAGAAACACTAGAGGAAGTGCTTGCAGCACTAGAAAAGTTAATTTAGCAGTAAAGCCTTCAAAATGTCATCTATTTAAGGAATCAATAAAATATTTAGGGCTTATGGTTGATAAAAAAGGTGTAGACCCATAGAAAGAAGTGTAGATGCCATACAAAAGCTAGCGCGCCCCACAACAGTGAGGGGAATAAGGAGTTTTCTGGGAAGTTTAAACTTCTATAGAAAATTCATTACAAATTTTGCTGAAATAGCTGCCCCATTGTACGATCTGTTAAAGAAAAAAAATACAGCAATTACGTGGAACAAAAATGCTGAGGTAGCCTTCCAAACGTTAAAGCAAAAACTGATGACAGCGCCACTACTCGCATTCCCAAACTATAGTAAACAGTTTATAATTAAAACTGACGTCTCCCTCACATCGCTAGGAGCGGTATTAGAACAGGAAAATGAAAAGGGCGAAGTACAGCCAATAGCATACGCCAGTAGAAGGTTGAATAAAGCAGAAAGATACTATGCAGTAATTGAACGAGAAACTTTAGCCATTGTATTCACCATTGAACAGCTTAAACACATGACGTACGGTAACAAAATAATACTACTGACTGAATTTACAACAAAATGACATCCAGTACAAGCACATCCCTGGCAAATTAAATAGTTTTGCAGACATGTTATCTCAAAGTCATGTAGAAGGCGAAACCTCAACAACTTGCGCTTTGGAAAATAGTAAGAGACCAATCACGATCCAGCTTATGCGAATAGAACAACAAAAAGACGAGTACTGTAAACACATTATTAATAAAATAAAGGAAAATAAACTAAATGACAAAACTTACTAGATGAAAATAATTTATTACAAAAACTGGTACAACTAGGAAACTCAGAATGTACAGCTTACAGAACTATCGTCACAGTATCCCTCATACTGGATGTTATGTTCGCATATCACAATAGCCTAATCGGTGGACACTTTTTGCTTGAAAAAACGGTGTATAGAATGAAAGGAAACTTATTTTGGCCAACTCTATTTACAGACGTAAAAAAATATATTAACAGCTGCGAAAAATGCCAGCGTAGGAACAGAGGAGTATCGATATATTGGGCCCATTCTCGACAACACAAAGGGGAAATAAATACATAATTACATACACTGACCATTTCTCCCACATGACATTCACCAGCCCTATCCCAAGCCAGGAAGCACATATCGCAGCGGATTATATGAAAACAATTTATATGCGATATGGTGCATCAAAGTATATTCTATCAGATCGTGGGCCAAAACTACTAGGACATATAATGACAACATTATACAAGAAACTAGGCNTAAATAGGATCACGCCGACGAGTTTTTGGCCCCTCTCCAATGGGATAAGTGAAAGGATTAACACTAAGATACTTAATCTAATCTCACATTATTGCAATAAAGAGTTCATCGATTGGGACGTCATGCTCCCTTTATGCAAGTAATTAACAACACAGTACACAGCAGCACAAAACAAGTCCCCTTCTATATTTTTCTTGGCTTTTATCAGTACGATGCTTTTTCAGAATTCAACCTGAATGAAAATAACGATAATCTAGAAAGAATAGATCTGGTAGACGCCATATTGGAAAAACTGGAAGCAGCAAAGGCAGACATTTTTGCTAACTTACAAAATGCTTCCATCTCCAATGCTAGAAATAAGGATAGAGGGCGACACTTACGTGAGTTTAACATTGGAGAGCTAGTACTATCATTCGACATCCCCAGTTATTCGTGACATAACAGAAAACTGAACCCCAGATATACAGGCCCATACTGCATTATAAAAAGAACAGGCATGGCAAACTACCATATTCAAGGTATCAAGCACCCAGAAAGAGTAAAACAAGTGCATATGGATAAAATTAAGAGATACCTGCAGCGTAAGGTTATTACCGACGACAAAGACACAACAAACACTAAGACTAGGGCAAATAACGTAGTGGTACCCAAAACAGACTGTATAATAACCCCTCAAGAAGAAGGAGAAACAGAAGAAGCAAGCACAAAAACAAAAGGAAGAAGATGAGTCTGCTCAATATCTAAAAATTTTGCGTGAATATGATTCAACCACAGCGCCAACGAACAAAATGGCGGAAGTTGAATTAGCAAAACGAAAATTCTCAGAAGCTCTGGGTGAAATGATCAAAAACAGAGTCCGAGAAGTCTATCGATACAGAAGACCCTGAAATAAAACACGGCTACTTTCTGAGAAAACATAATAAAACAGTAAAACACAAGAAAACACAGTAAAACACGATAAGACAAAACAAAAGCAAAATATAGTTTACTAAAATAATCAGTCAAAAAAAGTGTTTGCAAAAACAACACTAATGGCAAATACAAATTAAGACAAACTAGTTTAAACAAGCATATGCAAAGAAATACACTAACGAATGAAATAAAGAAACAGATGAGTTTAATTGAACATGAACACAGCTAAACCAACTAAAAAAAACAATTATGTTGCCACCCAACGAAAGGGAGCTTAGAAAATCCACATTTCTAAGATACACGTCTCAATATAGATTTTCAAAATGAAAATGGTAATTTTCATTCCTAGAACATTTTTTCATGGTAGTTAAGGTAAATCTAAAGTTGGTTGACAGATTACCTAAAATTAAAGCGTAAAGCGGAGGTTAGTACTACAAGTCTCAGACAGCTAGCCTATCCAAAACATTAGGTGATATTAAAAGTCAAATCTGGTCTTTTTCGATGGTGAATCCATCAAAGTTGTTATTTTTGGATGGTAAACCCATCAAACTGTTTTTTTTTGGTAGATAGTAAAACTATCTAAATTTAGTTGTATAGTTATTGTGGGGTTATTTTGTTTTTTAAAGAAATTTTAAAGTAATATTTTTAATGAATTGAAATCAAAAAAAAATTTTGTCTTGTTCATTTTGGCAGTAGCAATAAGTGATGTACAAATGTTATGATGTATAAACAGATAGACCAACCCACTTGAAATCATGTATACAATAAAAAAAAGGGGGGGGGNGTAATATTTTTAATGAATTGAAATCAAAAAAAAATTTTGTCTTGTTCATTTTGGCAGTAGCAATAAGTGATGTACAATTGTTATGATGTATAAACAGAGGGATATAAAATAATGCTATGTCAAAGGACTTTAAGAGAGAGAGAGAGAGAGAAAGGGGGGGGGGAGTAATTCTGTCAAAACTTAATAAAAAAAAATTTTTTTTGTTCATTTATCAATAAAATAAATGGCTAAGCAAATTACAACAGACTAACAGTTATTAGTCTAAATTATTATAGGTATAGTTTACTAATAGTACAGTAAATAAATTTTTCATCCCAGGGAGAGAGAGTTATGTCATTTAACCAAATAAAACTTGTAAATGCCAGAATAAATCTCTAGATTTCTTCCTTGAATAATTAATTTGCTTAACAGTAGATTCAAAATTGTTATAAACTAGTGTTAAATCTTATACTCTATCATATATAGCTAATTTTCTCAGGTGGGCCTAATTTTACCCNCCCCCCCCTCCTTTTTTTTGGTGAAGCACAGAGAATCAGCTGACAATGTAACCAGAAAGATGCAAAAAGTATCACTTCAACTAAGTTATAAATTATGATCAAATTCACTCCAATAAGCTATGAAATATCAAGTTAAAGCTATGTTTCCATGGTAACCAGTTCAGCTTTTGTAGAAGAGGAAATCTTTCATCCTAGTTACTGCTCTTCTCACACGAGGGTGCTCTACTATATTTACAGCATCTTCCTCTGCATAATAACAAGAGTTGCCAACTTGGAGACCTATGAAATTTAAGTTAACATTCGAAAATCACCTCTGGCAACGAGGGTGGTATAAAAAGTCTTGCAGTGTTCGATTCAAGGCAGAGAACACCCTAATCTTCGAGTCTTCAATAACCTTTCCAAATTTCAACTAATATTTAGAAGATTTTGAAGCAATAGAATGCCAGATGAAGCCGAGTAATACTCGTTGAAGTCCTAACAGCAGGCCGATTTATCCAGAAAAAGATTAATATTCTTACTCAGTAATTACAGCAGCCTTCGATTAACCATAGATGCTGTTAATAGAACCAGTAATTCGATCATTTCATAGCTTTAAACATCGTCCAACATCATAGTTTTCCGATATTTGTTTATCAGTTCCAGAGTACCAGTCATAGACAGTTTCCTGTGTTAAACACCCTTAACCTTCCATTTTTACCCCTATAGACTGTATTTATTAAGAACTTTAGTGATTATTCTCTCGTTTAATCCCTTTCCTTAGACCCTAGCGTCTATCTCTATTCCTCTATCATTCTATTCTTTCACAGTGTTTCTGGCCAGGACTAACAGTTTTGTAATATTTATTTGGGTAATTTTTGTAAATATTAACTTAAATGGGGAAAGGATATAATTTTTTGTTGATTTTGTTCTAAGCAAATAACAATGATTTGCTAAAGCAGACGCTTGTTTGTGTGTGTAGGCTAAGTATTGAAATGGCTTATTTAATTTAATAATTTTTGATTTAATTAATTTTTATTTTACAGATGGCCTTTTTCTTATGTACGTGTAATAGGGGTGGTACCTGTCCCTTCTATCGGAGCAGGGATAATAAAGGGTGGTCCCCTTTCTCCTCTTTAGTCTCCTAGACGGCCGGTCCGGGCTGAATCTATGATTAAGTTAGGATTTTAGCTAGCGTTCTTATTCAATTTCGTTGGTTTGGGCTAGTTTTTAGTCCCTTTAAGAGCTTTTAACCAAACTGGCACCAACTGACCNCTTATTCAGCAAATGTTATAGTCTTGGGGTAGCCTCTTTATACAAAGGCTTGCATATGAATGTGATACAATTAGTTATTCTAATTTGGGCATTTATATGTAAGTGTATTTAGNGACTAGTAATAAAACTATGGAAGTTGATTACTATATGTTTGTTTTTGCAATTATTAGAAGTTTAAATTTTAAAAATTTATAAGTTAAAAAAAAAAAAGCATGTTATGTATGTATTTGGCAACGCCAAATAACTTAGCAACACAGCACAAGATCACGAAGGGACTTTCCCTATATGTAGAAGGGACATTCCCTATAGATGGATACAACGTGTCTCATGTAATCTTCAGTAATTATCTAGTTGATAATAAAGTATTATTATCATAGTAATAGATGTTTAGCAAATCATTTGTAATGTTTGTAGTAAACACAACAAATGTGATTTAATCTTTTGAATCCTATCATTTTCTTTGTCATCTTTCTAAATATTTTTTTCTAATTTTATTCCATTCTTTTTCTTATGCAATTGAAATACAATTGAATCATAATCAACGATTGGTTGGATATATGTTAAATATATTATATGAAAGAGGTCAGCTGTGATATATTTAATATTATGTTTTATGTACCCAAATTTACTATTAATAGAGTTGCAAATATGATTGATATGATTTTCAAATTCAACCTCATCAAAAATCAATCCTAGATCTTTTTGACTCTTTACAGATTTAATTACTTCACCTTTTCGAGAGTAATTTATTCTTGGGTTGTTTTTTCTTATATGCAATACTGATGTTTAGACATATTAATGACTAGACCTTTTTGAATACCATCATTACTTAACTCATTTAGATTTTTATGAAGACTCTCTTGACTCTTTTTACTATCTACTCTAGAATACATTTTTATGACTGTGTAAATTACTAGGAATCCATTATGTTTAAAAGTTATATCCCTTATTACTACATTTTTTGTGGTATTCCTGTATTAATTGATTTATATCCTGTTCTTTTTACATTTATTTCTATCGCTACAAACTTGTCCTTCTAATAATTCATAATTAATCTGATCAAATAACCTGGGAATTTGCCTTTACACAAGGATTCATAAATAATTTCATGTTTGATGGTGTCATATGCTGACTTTAAATCTATATATTATATCTATGGGAATATTATTACCCAAACAATTCAATATTTCATAATTAATTTTATTTAAGTTTGTTATTGTGGATTTTTGCTTTAAATATCCGTGTATATTATTGGGAAAATAATTTTGTTTTATATTATGTAGTCTTATTCTATTTAGAATCACCATTTCTACAATTTTGGACAGGTTTGGTAACATCGTGATTGGCCTATAATTTAGCCTTGTTACTTGCTTTTTTAGTGACAGTTAAAAACCCATGTATAGCCTATTGCAGGATTTAAAAAAAAAATGTCAAGCCAGAAGTACTTACAACTATTAATACTGTTTATGTTTAGTCTTGAAACTTGATATTCTTCAGCATTTATTTAGCCATGGAAAAAAAAATTGGGCGCTCTCCACCGGTGTAGCGATTTTTTTTTTTTTTTAAAAAAAGGTGATTATAGAGTTACATTCATGGTGTAAGATTATTAATTGGTTATGTTTATATAGTTTATGGTAATTGTTACATCTAGGAGGGTGCTTTGACTATCTAGGAGGGAGCAACTTAATATCTACTTGCGCCATTTTTTTTTTAATGTTTTAGTGTACAATCTTCACGATCACATACCCTTGACAAGTACGTGCCCAGTCTGTCCATTTATAAATCCTGCCCTTTGTAAAATGGTAAATGCTATAACAATATAAAAGAATGAATAAATGATAAATGGGAAGAAATTAGGGTGTTTTACATGTTAATGTTGAGTGGCTATTTTGATGTCCTATGTTGTATAAATATTGTATATTCAATATATGCACAAACATACATCTAGTACATATCCTACTGGATATTTTGGATTTTCTCCATAGATTTATCATTTAGCCTACAGTATGTGCACTACTGTATTTTATGTACTTTTAAATTTTAAACTTTTTTCCTCTGATATTATATCTCAGGGGAAATTTACAGCAAATGATCACTTATAATTATGAAAATATCAAGATTATTTCCTCACACACCCATGGGGAAAATGGAGCCACTATATCATGAAAAATATTATACCATTGTATCTTATTTGAATCTTAATTTTTTATTAATTTAGCCTATCTTTTTTTTAAAAAAAGGTAACATAGACTTATGTATACCAGCACTATATCTAATAGCAACTTAATATCATTCTTTGGAAATAAAACCAAATGCATTGTTTGATGATTTTCAACTCAAACACCTGTACAGCTAACAATCAGTCCTGTCTATCACTGGAGAAGAGGGTTTGACCATGAGCTGTTTCATATTTTTACTGGTGAATTGACAAGTTAAATTGCATTTCGTGTTTCATCTTGCATTCTAGATTTTTTACCAAAAATTTATATGCTGCCTACATCCTATATAATATTTAACCAGGTTAAGTAAGATTACTGTATATTTTAGTTGATGTTTGTTTATTAGAGGGGCTGGGATAAATTTACTGGCATTTGTTTTGTTTAGTCCATATACTGTATTTCATTATATTTCTTTCTTGAAAAATAATGAATGATTTTTTTAATTTTTTTTTTTTTTTTTTTTTTTGTAATTTGTTTAGCTAATCACAAAAGAAATGTATGAGGATGCATTGAAAGATTTGGCTGACGATGACTTCATTATTGTTACTGGGAAAACCATTAGATTGTGTGTTTGAATATTACTCTGCATGAAGATAGAGCTTCCAAGCTGGTGGTGTTAACTATTATTATTTTTCTGACTATTTACATTGGAGGCAAAAAAATTTAATAGACTTTTTTTTTTTAATTAAATATTTTTTTATATAAGTTTTAACAAGTTAAAAGAAAATGTCCATGTCTAATATTTTCTCTGCTTGTTAAATTTTTATCTAAAGTCTTGTAATATGAATCTTTGTAGAGGTTGTTTTTTTATGTGTTGTCCTGAAATGATAGTAAAATCTACATACAATAACATCTACAGTACATGACTTTTTTAATTTAATATTCATTTACTATAATAGATGTTAACTTAACAATTAATTATGTGGCAATGGATAATTTTTGTACAGTATTTTTGTATGTCAGTATTTTCATTAATGCAGCATTTCATTTCTCCAATTTGTTATTTTATTAGTTCAAAATTTGTTCTTATTCTGGGGCCAATAATATTCACTTCAGATTGAAGGATAGGAAATTTTCCTGAAAATGCATTTACTCGTTCACAGGTCAACTTCTTGTATGTTTGTTTTTGCAAAGTATAGGGCCTACTGTTCTTTGTATTGTGGATTAGACAGTAACCATTTTTCAAAAATCTGAAGAAAAAAAGGGATGGGGGTGATTCTTGGAGCTGATCAGGCAATCCACTTAGATCATTCTCAACTCATTATCTTAGTTTTCAAAATGAGCATTTCAGGATTGATCACTCAAGCTTGCCAGTGTAGTGCTAATTCAACTCTTTTTTATATAAAAGAGGGAAGAACAGGTCAAAGCTGAAAGAATTTAGTAAAAAGGAAAAAATATATTTATTAGTAAATCTCTTAAACTGTAATGTTAGGCTCTTAGTTTTTTTTTAACAAAGATCCTCATTTTATCTTTCTAAAAGACAGTGGGAACTATTGCAATTCTAATAAAACAAAAGATTACCTACTTAGTGTGATCTCTGTGCTTATAACATTTAAATATATTATTTTGGGGGGAATAGGAGGAATGTAACCCTCTGACAATTATTTGTATTGGTTATTTTTGGGATTGTGGTTTTCTGTGATTCCGTAAAAATTTGCGGAAAGCAGGACCAATCACGGAAGTCATTGTCAAGCCAGGAATACTACATTTTCATTATAAATATGTTCTGTAAATTTTTAGAACGATTTACAAATACCATAGTTCTTTATATTAATTTATATACCACACGTTGCTGATATTCAACCGATATGCATTGCCTTGCCTATCAATTATATTATTAGAGTTGAAATAAAATATCAAAATAACTCCGTGCCGGTTGTTAAAATATTGAAATGCCAAACAGTAGCTGTTTGTAAATAGTGTGATAGTAACTACGATATATAAATTAGTAATCTATATAAATTCTAATATAAATTCATTAGTTCAAGCTAATTGTCTTAGAATGTTGGACATCTGAAAAACATTTGCAATATTAGTAGTATTTAGTACTATAGGTCCGTGTCACTTTTTGTGTGATCAACTGATGATAGATCTTAGTTGAAAGTAATAAAAAGTAAATAAACTAACATACTGTATATAAACAAAGTTGTGGAATAAAAAAATACTTTACAATATTAGGCTTCAAAGCTAGGCAGAATTAGTGTTTCCACAGTACTATTGACATTCTTTTTTTAACCCTGCAATGTATCATAACAGCATTGGCTTTCATTGTTTTAATCCTTTCAAGTTTGGAATACACCGGCAAGCAAATCGTTAGAAAACCATACAATTCCCAATTAAATAATTGTATTGCTAACTTTGATTTATATTTAGTTTGGTTTTTCAATGTTAAAAAGAAGAAATATTGTACTTTATTTTTAGTTAAAGTTCTTGTGAAATGAAATATTAGATGATACTCGATTCCTTCATTTTTCAAGCATTTGGCTATTATTTACCAAGTATTGCACATCTTCCAAATGCTACTTGTTGGTTCTTTAGTTATGTTTTTGTTTTGTTTATTGTTAAAAAATCGAGGAATTTCTATAAAGCACATAAACATTCCTTAGCTGAAAATTTGATTCGAAAAATGATTAGAATGATTTACGCTACAACTTTTTTCACTTGGTAAGCATTTGAAGAAGTATAGTTCACTTTAATTTTAGAATAAAAAAATTTCTGTACTGTATGTATACAAAGAATATTTATTTTTTTAATTTTGATTTCTATATTGATATACAGAAGTCTAAATAAATATTAAACAATTTGAATATCACCACTGATTAACATGAAAATTATTTTTCCATCACATTTTTTTAAGTAATTTTTGTTAAAATTATTTTTTAATTATAAAAAAAAATGTATATTTTGTGGCTAGTAAGCTTAGAGATGTGGAAAAGCATGATTGTAAAGATCCTGATAACTAAACTTCAAACTACATAGGCAATTTAAAATTATGTATTAGTAACATTTTTTTAAGTAATTTTTGTTAAAATTATTTTTTAATTATAAAAAAAAATGTATATTTTGTGGCTAGTAAGCTTAGATAGGCAATTTAAATTTA
>PXIH01S0001135.1:22425-44253 GCA_003024985.2 Euperipatoides rowelli
GAGGATTGCTAAGGCATCTTTCAGACTTTGCAGACATCTAATTAAAATAGATACAACTAATTTTTTTTTCTAACTTTAAATAACTTGTGATTAAAAATATTTACTAAAAGTAACATTTAAATAGGACTTTAAATATTTTAATTTGAAAGGGTTAAGATGACATGTAGGCTAAATCATTGGAATTCATATGTCGATTTTAGAAAATTATTTTCTTCATTTGAAACAAGCTTTTAAGAAAAAAAAAAAAAAAATTTAAGTACAATAATTATAAAAACTAAAGATCAAATTTTTTATTCAGGTTATTTTTAGAGTTAGGATAATGAGAGTTTGGTGTATACAATCTAATTTTGAAATAATCATTTTGAGATCGACAGACTGTACATCACATAGTTAACCATTATAGATTCTTGCAATTTCTTTTCATTAATTCTTCATAATTATTATCTTGTGTTCATGATTTTTCTACTGTGATAGGAAATTTTTCTATTTAAAAGTATACGTTTAGTGCTACCATTTTAATTTGTCATTCAACTGCACTTTTTTTTCTGTTGCACTGTATATGTCTGTCTGTCTTTAATAGAGAAGAAAGAGGGCCCCAGTGTAGTGATGCGTGATAAGCCTCGACCAATCCCGAGGCCTCGGAGTTCAGTAGACGAAGATATGAGAACTAGTGTGTCGCCTCAGCCACGGCGACCGTGTTCATTTGTTGCCCCACCCCCTCCTCCTCTACCTGACTCACCCAGTGAACTGCCTTCACCAGTAGATTTTCAAACTGTGCTCAGACAAAGTTCTTCTCAAACAGATGTAGCTACAGAGACAATGGATGAATTCAAAACTACATGTGACAAAGGTGTGGGAAGTGATTATGTTGATTACGACTCCTACTCTGAATCTTATGGAGAGTGTAACTGTGATTCGGCCAATGAAATGGAAGATATATCATGTGAGGGGCAAGGGTCATGCGGGGGTGAACAAGATGGTATTAACCCTCTCCTCTTTTCTAACCAAACAGAAAATATACCACAAAAGTACCAAAATATGAACATTAATAGAAAGTTTACAGTATTTATAAACTTAAAATGTACAGTATATTATATACTGTATATACTGTACATATAGTAGACAGTATATACATATGTATATAGTATAAACTGTAATGTACTGTGTGTGTGTATATGCAGTACTGTATATATACGTACAGCATATACAATATATATCATACTGTATAATATAAATTGTTTATATAAATAGTATCTTGAATATATATGTTTATGGCTGACTATTATGACTACACTTAGGATTAGAAAATAGGCCTACAGTAATTAATTACAAGGAATAATCTCAAAATGGAGATTTCAATATTGTATTTCTTGTTTAGCACCACCATTGACTATTTTTATAAAGACCAATGTTTGATCATATTACAGCTAGTAGTATTCCCATTTTGATGAGATATTTTATAATGTTTGCAATAAAGAAATCCATACTGATAATTTCTTTTAAAATTATTTATTATAGACTAATAAATACAATAAAATTCACTTTATTAAAGAAAATCAGTTATTTTATATATGCTAACAAACAAATTGTTTCCTATAGCATTATTTATAATGACATATTTTATCCTGTTCATTCTATAATTAAATGCAGAAAAATTAATCTCCATGGCCATAAAGCAGATGGTCAAACTAGTGTGCACCTCAAATGTTTCATTTAATATTTAATTTGCACAAATTGTACGAGATGGTGAAAATAAATTCTTAGTCTAAAGCACAGTCGTAAAAGTGGCCTGCAAACTCATAAATCCAACCTGTATCACCCTTCTTTCATTTCTCTGAGCATGCTTTGAAATGTTCTGGAAGATTTTTTTCTCTCTCTTGGAATGGAAAGGAAAACAACAATTGTGCTGGCAGGCCAGTATCTAGCTTGCTCATTTAATGAATCAGGGAAAAAAAAGTGATCTGTTATCTGATTGGACCACTCTCCAATATTCATGATAAAAATGAAAGGTTCCAAAAGTGCTATTTTCATGCACAATTACAGCTCATAAGATTAATAAATGTTGCAGAAAACTTCTAGTAGTGGAATTCCTCTGACTGTCTTGCCAGTACAGAAATGAGTGACAGAAAGTCATTGGCGGTGACATCTTTTAGGCATTTTGGTAAATTATGTAAATTGGTATACTGAATTCTATTTAAAATGCCATATGTAGGATGTTATTCCCTCATGCACAGAGCAACCTTATAGTGCTATGTCGTAAATAGTGATGGGTTCTTAATGAATGAATCATTCACCCTAAATGATTCATGAATGACAGTGCTCTCTCCACTACTAATATGAGTAAATCATTTATGGATGCCATCAAATTAAAATTGGACACAATTTATTCATTTTTAAAATGTAACAAAAAACGGATCTGAATTTTGTATGTGAATGACTGATGAGTGACTCACTTTGGAGGGTAAGGTTGTGAACTAGTTCATCAAACATGAACGACAGCCATCACTAGTTGTAAAGCAGGCACTGTGGAAATGGTCATCCAGAACATTCGCAGTATACAGAATATTTGTATTCTAAAAAAGAAAAATTGTGTGACTAATGAATAAACTTATTATTGTGTTCAGTAAGCTTAGAGTTTAACAAATATTTTTTTGTTTAATATTTATTTTAACTAACTTCACTTTAACCACTTACGGTATATGGCCTGTGCAAATTTTTGTAAACAGCATCTTTTATATTTAACTGCATAACAGTATCAGTTGGGAGAGGTTAGATCAACAGATCAGGTTATACAGCAATAAAAAAATCTCATATTTATCAAGTTTTCTTCCATTTTGCACTTTGCTCAACTGCTTCAAATTCGGATGGAGTATGAATTTTTTATTCCTTATGTACCAGCATAGCTACCATTACTTCTTAAAAAAATAACTAAAAAAAATGTAAACTACCTAATATCAAAATTGGATATTATAGCTTACATAGTTTTTTTTCTCTCTCTGGATATGTTGTTTGTTGACAAAGCTTTACAAATATGAAACATTTCACCTATAGTTTAAATTATGAATCTTTCTTGACACTAGGCTGAGTGATACAATATATAAATGGATTTACCATGTCAAAATACACTCTTCACTTGTATCAAACACCATCTTTAATACAGGAAAAAGTCTGTGATAAAAATAAAAAAAGGCCCATAGAAAAAAATTTGCCTTGATTTTAATAAAGAATAATGTCATCAATAACTGATTTCTGAATTTAGCTAATATTTTGTTGACAATAGCTAGCTACATTACCGATTTCTGACTCAGTATTGCCAGTTAAACCTAATGCCAGTTTGATGGCGGACAATATCAACATGAATAGATTTCTAATAGGCTAAATATCGGCCAGCAAATTTTGAAGTTTACATTAATCAATTTGTGCTATTTGCATAATATTACTGGTAAGTCTAAAATACAATAGTCTGCTAATCTTAAGAGTAGTCATTCTTTGTCTCTAGCTGTATTAATATTTACAGTAATGCTATATTTTAAATGAGAACTTTTGTGGTATACTTTCTACGATTCTTCTTCATTATTGGTGTCGGTTAAAGCTTGTATATTTTTTAAACACTAATTAACGTTTCTAGTTTTAAAAGTGAAATGATATTAATATTAATTGCATGAAAGTATTTTTTGTTGTAATACTATATAAACCTAATTATACTTAATACTAATAAGTTGAATTTCATATGAATCTGAATCCTTCTAACAAGTTTAACATGTCTTTCCTTGCTAATGAACATGAATGCTCTAAATATCTGTAATACCCGCTGTTGCATGGTTTCTAACCTGTTGGGCCATTAACACAGTAAATAGTGTCGTCATATGATCAGCTCAAAGAAAAATTATATTGGAAGGGGGGAGGAGGAGGAAGAAGAATTTTTGAGCTTAAAAGTAAAAGTTTTATTTTTTGTTTATTTTAAAACAAAAGAACTTTATTTTGGCCGGATCATAAGACTAGGATTTTTTTTTAATTTTTATTTATTGATATTTATTTATGGTTTTGAAATGTATTTATTATATCTACAGTTAATTATTGTTTAAAATAAGTGGTTTTTATATTATAATGTAAGCAAAATCTTATACTTCCCTATTCATATACCTGATAAGCCTGTTTCACTTAAAAATTATTTTGACTCTTTATTTTAAAATTCATCTCTCTGCCATTTTGGTTAGAATTCTATTTTTTATTAAAATACTCGGTAGGTTTTTTTTTTTAAAAGAAAAAAAAATTCATAGTTAAAACTAAAGTAAGTTTGGGTTTGAAAGAAAGAAAAAAAAAGATAAGAAATAAATTCAATATTTTTTTAAAAAAAAAAAACTAAGAGTGCCAATACCCTCCTCTCCATATTGTTTTTAAAATTGGTTTTTTTTTTTTAAAAAAAAGATGAATCTACCCTTAGTTAGAGATTATCTTTAAGTGAAGAGCTAAGAACAGGAGCTCACATCAGCTTTGACATCCAAGATGGCAAACAAAAAATTGAAACAAAAAAAAATTTATTAACATTTTTTTTTTAAATTTTTTAAAAGTATCCTATTTGCCTCTGAGTTTGAGAGTATTTAGTGTACTTAGCAGACATTTTGTGTCCCTAAGAAGGTGGTTTCTAATTTTATCATTCATTTTGGGGTAAAAATATGATTGGTGCACTTGTTTGGCCAATGAGGATGAACTCTGAATTCCTTTCAATCAAACTTTTTGATTAATAGCACACACACACATTAAGATCAAAATCTAAAAATTTTAGAGCCTTGGAAAGAAACTGACATGATGACTTACTGTACAACCACCATTTTTATGTATGTCTGAGTTGTATCAAAAAAATCTTGCACTCAAAATTAAAACCCAGGCAAGTGCATCACTCGGTTAAGCCAAAATCAGATAGTAATGTTGTGGATGTTTGAACTTTCATTTTTGGAGAGTTTATTATTCGTTCCTCTTTGCCTTAGGTACTTTTTTTTTTAAAAAAAAAAAATTTATCCCACCACCGGACACGGCACAGCCAATGCTTTAATGTGCTTATTTATAATTTAAATACATTTATTTGTACATTAATACTCCTCTCCCCCAATTGTATTTCTTCATTGAAGTGATAAGTTGTATGGTTTCTTAGAGTGTATTTAGTTTAGTTTTCAGAATCTCGTTGAGAAGAAATTCATAGGCCAACAAATCCTAACCAAAAAAAAATGCTTTGGAAAAAAAAAAAAATTTAAGTGGGTGAAAGAAAGTATAAAAATAATTTTAGGCCCAGTCACGCTCCTGATAACACTCCTAGATGAAAAACAAGTCAAACTACTTATAGACCAAATCAAACCATCGTACATGACACCTACCCCAAATGTGATACTAGATGATGATTGGGAACCCTTTCCAAATTCTCCTAGTTTGCTTACAAGCAGTGAAACCACTGAAGACTGACCATTGTCAGACTCAACACATCAACAGGAACAAACAACCTCCATGACTCTCAGACATCAACACGAATGAGAAGGCCATCGGCCCGATTAATTAAGAGGAGGTGTATTGTGGTATCTCTATGAATTAGATATACACAAGTAAATAATTCATAGTGCATTATAAAACAATTTAGTTGAATAATTGAAATGACCGACTTGTAGTATCTAATTTGCTCTTCAGTTTTAAATATTATAAATTATTATTACTTAGATTTAATAACCCCTAACTGTTTTGCATTGAGTTAATGAACTACTTCCTTTGCATTTACTTAGTTTTAAAACCAAAGCAATGCAGATAAATCCTCCTCTCCAAATTTGGCTGAGAATCTGAAAGTTGGAAAATTTTGTATCTGTTGGCAATTCGGGGAAAAAAAAAACAGTTGGAGAAAAAAAACATGGTAAATTAAAAACAGTACAGAAATTTTTGTAGTGTGTGGGGGTCAGTGTTTCAGACAATTTTCTCCCGGGGGGGGGGGGGGTAAGGTTTATGTATGTATGTATTTACAGATTTTTTTTATAAGCTTTTTTTTTTGGTTAATGACGTTTTGTTAACTCTGTCTGATTTGATAAGCTTTTTTCTTTGGGTTTACGGGACGTTTTGTTGTCTCTGTCTGATTCGATAAGCTTTTTTTTGACGTTTTGTTGCCTTTGTCTGATTTGATAAGCTTTTTTTTTTAGTAAAGTGGATGTTATGTTGACTTTGTGTCCATTGGCTAACGTTTTGTTGACTTTCTATTTCATTTTATAAGATTTTTATTTTTTTCCAATTTTCCCCGGGGGGGGGGGGGGGGGGCAGTTGGTTTGCTCTGGGGGAAGGCTTAGTCCCTCCACCCTTAGGTATGCCTGAAATAAATGCTGTGTGGGGTGTTGTCCTAAGTTGAAGAGGAACTCATTAATTTGAGCTTGAATTGGAATTTTTGTGTTATTCTCACTGTATTTTTTTTAAAGAAGTATTTTTCTATTTCTACAAAGCGCTCGACTTGGCTGTTTGTGGGTAAGTGATATGGTGAAAGTTTGCTATGTTTTATTCCCCCTTTTTTACTGAAAGACTTGAATTTAGCAGAGGTGAATTGTGTGCCATTGTCTGAAATTATTTATCTCATGAAGTAGTCTTCTAAGGTTTTTGTTATTGATTCGGAGTCAGTTTTCCTAAGGATTTTGATATCTGGCCATTTCGAGAAGGCATCGATGGTGACTAAAAATGTTTTGTCTAAGTAAAATCCTATTAAATCTGTGAATTTTAATCCACGGACCTTATGCGCTAATCCAAGGATGGAGTATGGGTTTGGGTGTATCCTTTTGCTGGAGTTGGGAGTTCCTGAATTTTTTGGCTATTTGTTCTGTATCAACAATTTTTGGTCACCATCATGAGGAATGAGCCAGGAATTTCATCCTTACAATGCCCATATGACATGGACAATTGTTCCTTTTTTTAGGTTAAATTCTGGTGGGCTTTTCTTGTGTGCTTTTTTCTTTGGCCAGCCATTTAATATTATGTAGAGCTCAGGGTCTTTTTGTGTTTCGAGGGCTATGTTAAGTAGAAAAAGTTCTTGATGTAGTTAACATTGATATGTTGTCTAATTCTTCTAGTATACCTGTTTCATTTTTAATAGGTAATAGTGATAAGGCATTAGCATTTAGGTGGTTTTTAGAATGTCTATAATGTGTACAGTATGTCGTAAGTGTATCCAGCTATGAGTGACCAATTGAAGCCTTGCAGCTAATAATGTAGAAATTTCTTTGTTAAAAAATCTTGTCAGTGGTTTATGGTCTGTAATAATGTGAATTTTCAACCAAAGATAGATTTTTGAAAGTTTTTTATGGCTAATATGATTTTTAGTGCCTATTTGTCTAGTTGAGAGTATTGCGATCCGTAGAAGTTAAGGAGCGTGAGGCAAAGATGATTGTTTTTTTTTTAACCGTAAGGAAATTTATGGGGGTAATACTGCTCCCACTCCCTATGGTGAGGCGTCAGAAGCTACTACTAGAGGAAGTTTTAAAAATATGATCAAAGGCACGCAATATTACTGGCTAGGTTGTAGCTGTCTGTAGGCCATAAAGGGTTAAACATTGTATTAAGTAGGATACTTACGGCTGCATCCATATCTAATTCAGATGGAACAATTTTTATGTCCACAATTAAATTTGTAATTATTGGTAATACAATTTCTGCTTGGTTTATAGCAATATATAAGCTGTTAGTCTTTTTCTTTTTCATCTTTTGTGGCTAGTTTGCACATGTTTTTCTTTATTATAGTCTTTATTTTCAAGGAAACGACAGATACAGTAGGTTTAATATGACCTTTACGTCTGCAAAACGTGAAAGTGGCATCTTTATATTTACCAGTCTTTGGATTGTGATATGCTCCACAATGTTTAATTCTAGTTCATTTTTATATGTATTTTGTCTGCCTCTATTTCTATTATGAAAACTTTTTTTAACTGTAGGCACATCTTTATAATTAATTTTTCATTTTCTAGATTTGTATGGCTCTTAGTAGGCTATTTGATTCCGCAATCATGACTAACTGGATTAATTGATCAAATGTGATATCATTTTCTATCATTAGTTACTTTTGAATTGTGCTGTCTTTTAGTCCAAAAATAAATTGATCTACTAAAGTAAAATTTAATTTGTCATTAAGATCACAGTTTACTGTGATTATCCAGTTACTCTCCATACTCGTTAACTGATTTATGCTTGAGTTAAAATATTTTGTGAAGTTTATAGCGTTCACATCTGGCTAATGGTTTTGGGCAGAAATGCTGTTCTAGAATNTCCAGAATTTCTTTTAAAGATTTTCTTTGTAGCTTGCTGGTGATATAATATCACACAAACGATTAAAAGTAGTGTTATCAATTACTGTTAACACATTCTTTCCACTTTTTGAGCAGAAAGAAAACACTCCAGTTGTGCATATCTAGCCCAATTCATATATGCCAGATCAACTTTCCGATTTTCATTTCCATTTTAAAATAATTCTTGTCACCAATTTATTATCATTTTTCTTCCATTTTTTTGTGCAGAAAGAAAACATTCCAGTTGTGCATATCTAGTCCAATTCATACGTGCCGGATCGAACTGTCCGATTTTTATTTCCATTTTAAAATAATTCTTGTAACTAAATTATATCCTCGTCAATTTATTATGTATTAGTACAATAAAAATAGATTAACTTTACAAGTACCGTATAACTTAAATAATATTTAATAAATGATAAATTACAAACATAGCTGATTGAATATTTGTCAACTGTACTGTCTGGAAAACAGAATATAATACTAAATATATTTGTGCCTATTGTTACAGTATATGCTACTGCATGCAATATGCACTAAGCATTCTTTACTTGTGTATATCTAATACTGTATATTGAGATATGCCACACTTAGTATATGGTAGTTCCTTTTTTAAAACTGGTTACTTAAAAATGGAATTAGTTAATATTTTCTGTAAATAAATAAACTAATTCATTTTTAAAAACTAGAATTAATGNACTATTAATTTTGTCAGAGGAATAAGCTAGTATTTTAAAGCCAGAATTCAACACAGTTAGTTGTCTTATACTATGTACAAAGGCTTAAATGAATTTTGGCTTTTAAAATTCTATTTAAATAGGCATAAAATGCAGTCCTGCTCATTGCCTTGATTACACACAACATATGTTCGATCAAGTGTTTGCATTTTGCATTAATAGTGAAAATATCGCAACTAATTTTTTCTATAGTAAAAATTTTATATCAGATTTATGAAAAAGTGTATTGCCCATAACTTGGTGGTATAGTCCGTAATACTGGGAGTAAGTTACTCTCACGGGTCTGGCCCGTATTTCTGACTGATACAATAACAAAAGTTTTAATATATGAAATATTGAAATGTACTGTATTTTGAAGACCATTTTTCTTTAATTCATTAATTTTTTTTTTTTATATTTTCAAGCTTCCACTTTTAATATATTCAAATATTATTTTAATGTTCCATTTTTAGAATCTCAACAGAAAGATAATAAAATTCATGAAATACATGATGCATCAATGACTCCGAGTGAATTAAATCAAGATTTTCAGGAAGTAATAGCTGAAGCTGAAAAAATTATTGCTGAGGAAGAACGCCAAAAAGAAGGTATAGCCGTAAACTTTGTATTAATAAATAGACAAATTTTGTTGGATGTTTTCTAACATCATTTGAAATTTCTATTACTGTAGAATGCTGTCGGAGGGCGATCCACCAAATAATTGTGCCACTCTTATTTTTTGGCCAAAGTTTGGTTAAGTGCACCATCATCATATGCCGTCACCACACTTTAACTTTTTGAACACTCTGAAAGAAATCCAATATGTGCCATGCAACAGCGCCACCTAAGGTTAAGTGTTACCATTTAATGCAAATGTGTGTGCTGTTTTAAATAAGTCGTTTAAAAGAATTTGGATTCTACCCAAATGAGTTCACCCGGGGTAGTTTTGCAATGCATTGCTGTAAATTTAAAGTTTACTAGCATGGCACTGAACAAGGGTGCCACCTTATTTCCTCCCGAACGAATAAGTCTGCATGGACCCTTCATCAGCATTCTACTGTACTATAATGATCATTATATTTGTGTATTACAATTATATAAATATACAAAAAATAGTTTTCCATATTTTAACACGCTTAGATTAAAGCTTTTAATTTTTAAAATTAAATTATTTTTTTTTAAATTTTTATATACAGTAAATATCTCTTCTATAAGATTCATTTCTGTTTTTTTGTTATTTGCATGTTTCTGAATTTTTTTTTGTCTTTGTCTCATCTGCAAAGTATTGTTGTCTGCTTTATTTTGTACTGCTATTGATCTAATTTTTTTCCTAATCTAATTTAAAGCAATTCTAAGATAAATAGCTTTTATATTTTAAAAATATAATTTGAACTAATTGTAAAAATAGAACAAGATTTTTGAAATCTACTGTATATATTTAAAATTCTTTAACATAAATCGCTTAAGTTATAACACTAACAAAAAAAAAAAATTAATACTGGTTTATGATATATTTTCTTTAATCAGGACAAATATCAGAAATGGCTCATTTTGTCGAAAAGATGAAGTCCATGACTACTGCTATTGAAGAAGACACCAGCAAACAAGTTAGTACAGATTCTGATATGAGTAAACAGGAAGGTGATCCATCAGAGATAGACACAGTAATTGAGCAGGACACTGATAAAGATGAACGCAAAATTAAAGTACCAAAACGTAGAGAAAAAAGAATAGTGGAGAAACAACATGTAATAAAAACTGCCGAGGAACATGAAACTTCTTCAGAAGACGATAATGCTAGAAGGAATAATTCCACAACAAAAAAATCTCGTAAGCATGTGCCTTTACTAAATAAATCTATATCTGAAAGACATGAATTGGTTGTAAAATTAGAGGAAATAAAATCTGAGAGAATGTCTGAATCATATGCAGCTCAACAAATGAAAGATTCCGATTCTGACGATTCAAAAGAAGTTCAGGAAACTCTGTCATCATTAACTGAAAAGCAAATTATTCAATCACCGGTTAAAAAGTTATTGCCTACAGCATCACCCAGAAAATTGAGTAAAAATGATATTGTAATAATAGAAGATAAATTAGATCAAGAGAATAATAGGCAAGGTGAAAAACCAGTAGAAAGCAGTAGTCTACCAAGGCCGCTTCCTAGAAGGTTTGACGGGGAAAAGAAACATAGTATCAAACAATTAGAAGATGAAAACACTATAAAGTCTGAATACCAGACAAACAGAAAATTGAATGAAAAAATAGACATTGAAAAAGACGATCAATCAGGAATTGAAGTCTTGTGTTCTGTTGTTATCTCGGATAAGGCAGTGAATAATAAAATGTCACAGGATACATTAAGAAAAGAAATACCAGATGAATTATTCAATTTGAGTTTATTAGATAGAAATGTTAAAGCTCAAAAAGATTCTAAACTGGTGGAAAGAAACAGTTCATCAAATGTAATATATTTAGAAAATCGAAGCTTAGATAATATTGTGAATTATGTAACAATAGAAGATAATGTTCAAGTGCCAAACATGATTCAAGTTAATGAGGAAGNGACTGAGAAAGTAATAAGAATAGTCAATCGTGATGTAGATTCTTTGTCAACTGTACAAGACGATAAGATTACAATACATGACAATAGAAAATTAAGTTCTGAAAGCCCAGAAACTATTATCAATGAAGTAGAAAGGAAATGTCACTCCATAGAAAATGATGAAAATAGAATTAAAAAGATTTCATTACCTGAAGATTCCAGTACATGTATTAAACCTGATGCACCCACAGAAAGTGATCAGAATGGTGAAGAGAAAAAAATTGTACTCGATCAGAATTCAACGGAAAAAGAACCCAATGAAGCAACTGGTGAATTAATTGATAAAAAGATAGATATCAAATCGGACAATACTGCATCAGTTATTTCCGAAGAACAAAAGCGATTACAAGAACAATATGCTTTTTTCCAACAGCAGTTTCTAATGTGGCAGCAACAATTGCTTCAAAATCAAGCTCTTATAAAACAAAATCAACTTCTTCCAGAATCACAAATCCAGGAATTATAGCAGCAGCTTCTGTTACAACAGACCCTATTCAAACAGCCCATTATAACGTCTATGAATTCTGGATCTTTAGAACAGCTCCAATATTAATGGAAAACAAAAAAGCAGCAGCAGCAGTAGACCAAACTACTAAAATACTTAATCCTGTAGAAAATAGAATAACAGATGCTCACATTCAAAGAAAAGGAAATTTTCAAACTTTAAGAAATATAGAATCAAAAGCAAATAGCACAGTAAAGAAAAAAACAAGTGAAATGCACTTAGATGTTGAAAAAGAAATCTTAACTAGAGAGAGAAACATATCATCTGAAATTTCACCAGATGTCATCGAAAAGAAAATTGATAGTTCTAAGGAATACTCTACCTATCCATTGGACCAACCTAACACTCCACCTGTGGCTGAAAGTGATAACCATACATATCCACCTGCTTTGGTATTCGCTAAGCAACAGGAGCCATTTCAATCTCNAGAAAAACAAGATCAGGCAATGCCACTTGATAATAGGAAATCTTTTGCAAATAGTATTGATGAATCATCACAAATGGAAGAAAGCAAATTTAAAGAANCCACAAAAATTGTTTACAGAAAATGGGAGCCACCATCAGTAAAAATAGGTGCATGGTCANAANGTCCTTNAGATAATGTACCAATTAAAACTGACGGCACAAGAGAAATTAAATTCAAANCATTTTTGGTTCCTAAATCAATCAATCAATTTGTAANGNCATTTGAAACAGTAAACAATGATAATTTATTAACTGAAACCACTACTACAGTTACTAAGACACGTGCTTCGTCCACTTCCTCATATACCACTACTCCAGTAATGGCTCCTGTAAGCAGTACTCCAATAATGCCTCCAGTCATCACTACTCCGGCAGTGGTTCCAATTTCATTAGGGCCAAAACCTTTTAAGGCAACATGGAGGCCTACAGAAACTATACCCAAACCTGTATCAAAACCAGCTCCAGTTGTTTTAGGATTTTCCCAGCGGTCTGGCATTCATAGTCTGGATTCAGATCTTCGTTCCGCTTATAAAAATTATTCTCGATCAATTAGTTCTCCATTAGAAGTAGAAGACAAAGTATTTAAATTCTCGGATAACAATGACAGTGAATCAAAAAACGGTGACTTCCCAGAGACAAATAGAGTTAAATATGCTATATCAAGGTTTTCAAGTTTTAGTGGCTCACAGCCTTCTTTAGCCCCCAATCATACTTCTCAATCATACCGATCCCTAAGTCCCCCCAAAATTCCAGTGAAGACTGTAAGTCTTAATAGTCTGAATAAAATAGATGTCCCAAATAATAATCAAAAACTTTTGAAAACCGATGCAACTGTTAGCAGAATGACTAAATCTATGCAGGCTATAAATACTCTACCTTCATCTACATCAGTATTACCGCCACCTCCTTCAAACTTAGAAAATATTGTTAATGTTGAACCTTCAGATAAATCCGTTAAAAACTTTACTACAGTTATTCATGTAACTAACGAACATTCTTCGATACCTTCATCGAACATCTCAGATAACCCCCCTGTGGCTGCTCCTCCACCACCTTCTAATTTTTTTAAGAGTAGTTCGCATACACTGCCTTCAACCAGAACCAGCAGTTCCAAACCAAGGTTTACTATGGTNCAAACAGATGATGGAATACATTCGTCATCATCTGGAGATGTAAGAGAAGATCTTATGAATGCCATTCGAAACTTTGGTGGAAGGCAGAAACTTAATAAGGTAATTTATTACTCAAAAATATATTTTATAAAACATATCACTATTTGGATGAGCTAATCTGACATTGAATCTTATTAAATAGGTTTTTAAACAAGGGAAAATAAATTCCAACAAGCTTAATAATTTTTTTTCACCATATATCAACATTTTTTAAATGACTATGAAATCTTTGTTCCCCCTCCAATAATTATATTATGGCTTTGATTCCTAGTGTCAAAATTTGAAAAGAAAATAGTGTTATTATTTTTTTTTCTTAAGAAATTTAAACAATGGCAGTAATTAAAATTTAACACAATTTCTTTTAATATCTAGTGACAAAAATTTGGCACTAAATAAATTGAAGATTAAGGTGCATTTGTCATGAGGCTTTTGGACATATCGTGAGTTAAAATCATATTCTGATTTGAAGACAAATCAAAGATTAGCTTCTATTACGTTAAAGCTCGTATTCCTTCATAGTTCAATTATTAATTTGTCAGTAGTCTTCAAACTCCATATTCGACAGTGCTCACTCATTTTGCTGTTTAATTTCATCGTATAGCCTAATTTTGGATTTTTAAAATCACATCTATTTATTACATTTCACAGTAAAATTTGTTTTAAGCTCTGACAACTACATATTAAAAGAAAGGCGGACATTTAATAAAATTATTTCAAGTAATCGCTTTGATAAAAATTTTATATAAAAATATTTATTAAAAAAAAAAAGTCAATTTTGGTTGCAAACTTTGAAAGCATTTGTTTAAATTCTCTAAACATTTATTGCATCTACAAAATAATGCAACTCTTGAGCAAGTTTAAAAAATGTGTAAACTAAGAGAAAAAAAAAATTACGATTGTTGATGAATATAAAGTTATATAAAAAAGTTAAATAACAGAAAATTATAGTACGACTAAAACCTTTAGTTTAACCTTTAGTAAAGCTATTTGTTCTTTCACTTTGCAGTGGTATTTTGTGAATTTGCACAGTGTCATTGTCTATAGCTTGCATATTATGTGTGTTGAAGTTACGCTTAAGCAATGTAAACTATTGTAATTGTACCGTGTGTAATTTGTCTAATTTTATTTTAAAAAAGTGGTGTTAGTTTAAAACATGTGACATGTAAAGTCTTTATAAGGTAATGGTTTAATATCAGTCATCAAATAGAATCCAGGTGAAAGGATATACAGTAAAAGGGGAATCTTTTTCAAGAGTCTTGACTCTTGTCAGATGACTTTAAAATTAAAAAGCTTTTAATTTTAGCAAAATCAAAATTTTAATTTTTCAATTCTGACCAATACACCGGAACTTGCATGTAAGTACAGTATATCATTGAACTATAATTAAATATATTTAAGAATGACTTTGACACAAGTATATAAAGTTATAAATGTACGCCATTACTATTTTTGATCAGCGTATGGTAATAAAAATACATTAAACAATGAAATGTATAAAATTTCAACAATTCCCCATTACAATATAAAATACTCGTACAAAATTAAAGTTCAACTTGTTCCTGCCTATATGACTGATGAGTAAAAGTAACTTGAAATCCCATTCTGGTACATTTATCTTTTAAATTTAATTTTTGATAATAAACCCATAATAATAATAATAGCATAAAAAATTAAAAAAATAAAATAAAATCCCAGAAGATATAAAACTTTATTTTTTAGTATTTGTAATAACTGCATATGCTGTATGTTCAGAGTTTAATAGCGATGCTAATTTTAAAAGCCATTTGCAATTTGATAGGTGAAGACTACCTGTTGTTTGTTAACCCCATTAATTAAACAAATGGGAACTCGGTATTGGTTAAAAACAATAAGTAACTTCTTTTGAAATCAGAGAGTTTTCACTGCAAAGTATATTTTAATTGATTGAAGTAAATCGCACTGTAATCTTTTCACTGATTTATTACTTAATAAGTTTTTTTGTTTAAAATATTATTAATCGACAATTAGTTATTATTGTTTGTTATTTTAATTTTTTTTTTATTATTTTTCAAAGATCTAAATCTGTAATATTTACATTTCGATAATAAAGCAGGACATTATTGTTTTGATTTTTGATTACAGCAACAATGGCATATATACAATATGAGGTACACTTCCATGATTATGGTAATTGTTATAATAATTTAATTCGTTATATTATTTTTCATTAATTTCTCTGTTAGAAGTATTTTGTTGAAGTACTTTGTGGCGACGGTTGGTTCTGTGGGTGACACTGCAGATTTTTATTTAAAATAGAGCCGCACTTATTCCAGCAAAGAACCGCCGGGTTCCCAATCCCTTTTCTTGATCAATAAATAGACCCAGTTTTATCAATTTGTTCCACTATTTTCTCAATTGTCGCGGTCCGCCACATTTTTCAAAATATTTTTGATAATGCTTAATTTAAGAATTAGAAAATGTACTTTTTGTCACAAAACTTACAAATTAAACAATTTAATGTTATAAATACTATTTAAATTAAACTACGAAAGAAAAAAATCATTACATAGCAGATATCAAGATTAACCTAATATCAGCTGGAAATTTCTCAGTAGATCGCAAAGTGCTGTTTGCCAACCTCTGATCTACAGTATATTAGTTATTATTTTAGCAAGTATTGTTGAAATTAAAATTAAATGCAAATGTTTTAAGCTATGACCTAAAAGATTTTGTAAAAGTGATTATTTTTATTTTACCTTTGAAAAATGATAACACAATATACAGTAGTATAGAGTAAGTCTATACTAAGGTTGAACATTTTACCGATTCAATAATCGGTAATGCCATTTTTTTTTTGGTTATCGATAATGATAAAATTACCGAAGTTTACTGAATATATTATTTTCTTTAAAAAAAATAAGGAATCATTAATTATATTTAAATGAAATGAAATTAAAATATATATTGCACATATAAATAAATATACAATCACAAATATGGACTGGGGTGCATGAATAGAATTTCTTTACTTTTTCCAATGTTAGAGCTATACCGTAATAAATAATTCTGAACCGAGATGTTTTAAAAATAGATCTTAAGCATTACCTTATCAAACAAATGGCCTATATTTGAGATATATTTTGGCAAACATGTCCTTTTTATATAAATGTGGAAAATATATGAATATATGGACTGGGATGCATGAATATAAGTTCTTCTCTTTTCCAATGTTTGGCCTATAGCTAATAATACTAATAATTCTGAAATAAGATTTTTTTTAAAAATAGATCTTAAGCATTTCCTTTTCAAACAAATGACCTATATTTGGTATATATTTTGGCAAACATGTCCTTTTTAATATATGGACTGGGGTGAATGAATATAATTTCTTCACTTTTTTCAATGTTTGGCCTATAGCGTAATAATACTAATTCTGAAATTAGATTTTTTAAAAATAGATCTTAAGCGTTTCCTTTTCGTGGGGAAATATGTATCTTAGTTTTTTTAAATAATGGTAAAGTATAATTCTTTTATGATATTAAGTTCGGTAATAATCGGTAATTATCAAATCGATAATGAATGATAGATTCGGTTACCTGTAATGATTTTTTTTAGCGATGTTAAATTCTAGTCTATACATATAAATTGATTAAAAAAATAGTATATTTTGGTTTTGGCTTCTGAATAGATAGAATCTATTGATATACAGCAACATGTTATATTCTTATTGTTATATCTAGGTCCATTAACAATGTCTTAAGTAATATGATGTTTTTATTAGTCTATTTTGAAGATGACATACAGTATACACAATATCACTTGTAGAAGTTTTAGTCTTAGAAATTGCCAGTTGATTTTTTGTTTTCAATCCTAAGTTGTCACATTTATTTCTAATTTTGTAAAGATACTGTATGCTATATAAAAATGCCAAACTAAAAGCTGATATTTTAAAAATAGTGTCAAATTTTATTCATTTCACCTTTTTTTAGATTATGCCAAATTAAGTTAAATGAAATAACATGATTTTATTTTAACTTAAACTTCTTTATTAAATTTCAGGTTCCAGTGAGACAAGCAAGTTGGCACTTCGGCATTTCCAATTGAACTCAACAAGGCTTTGAAGTTAGTAGAATCATGATAGTTCTTGTGTAAATAATGTCTAGGCAGAGATCTAGATAAAAATTTTATCTAGAAAGATGGATAAAACGGTGTACGAATATAAATATGGTATCCCATGTAAAAAAAAATCAAACAAAATAAGATTACGTGAAATATATATTATTATTGGGAGACTAATATGACTATACCATAAGTTTGTTAGCCGATTTGATCAAACTATAATAGAGATTATATTAATCATTATATTAGTCCTTTATCAAAACGGACAAGTTCAGAAATGTGAGTTTTCAAATCTTATATACTGATGTAAGTATTAGACTATATTAAAATATAAAAAAAGGCAATACAGAATAACTGATCTTTTTAGAACATCTGGCATTTCTAGAAAGGTTTTCAGTTAGAACCATTTGGGGGAATACTCGTACAAAATTAAACTTATTCCTTCCTATTAGTGATGACTGATGAGTAAAAGTAACTTGAAATCCCATTCTGGTACATTTATCTTTTAAATTTAATTTTTGATAATAAACCCATAATAATAATAATAGCATAAAAAATTAAAAAAATAAAATAAAATCCCAGAAGATATAAAACTTTATTTTTTAGTATTTGTAATAACTGCATATGCTGTATGTTCAGAGTTTAATAGCGATGCTAATTTTAAAAGCCATTTGCAATTTGATAGGTGAAGACTACCTGTTGTTTGTTAACCCCATTAATTAAACAAATGGGAACTCGGTATTGGTTAAAAACAATAAGTAACTTCTTTTGAAATCAGAGAGTTTTCACTGCAAAGTATATTTTAATTGATTGAAGTAAATCGCACTGTAATCTTTTCACTGATTTATTACTTAATAAGTTTTTTTGTTTAAAATATTATTAATCGACAATTAGTTATTATTGTTTGTTATTTTAATTTTTTTTTTATTATTTTTCAAAGATCTAAATCTGTAATATTTACATTTCGATAATAAAGCAGGACATTATTGTTTTGATTTTTGATTACAGCAACAATGGCATATATACAATATGAGGTACACTTCCATGATTATGGTAATTGTTATAATAATTTAATTCGTTATATTATTTTTCATTAATTTCTCTGTTAGAAGTATTTTGTTGAAGTACTTTGTGGCGACGGTTGGTTCTGTGGGTGACACTGCAGATTTTTATTTAAAATAGAGCCGCACTTATTCCAGCAAAGAACCGCCGGGTTCCCAATCCCTTTTCTTGATCAATAAATAGACCCAGTTTTATCAATTTGTTCCACTATTTTCTCAATTGTCGCGGTCCGCCACATTTTTCAAAATATTTTTGATAATGCTTAATTTAAGAATTAGAAAATGTACTTTTTGTCACAAAACTTACAAATTAAACAATTTAATGTTATAAATACTATTTAAATTAAACTACGAAAGAAAAAAATCATTACATAGCAGATATCAAGATTAACCTAATATCAGCTGGAAATTTCTCAGTAGATCGCAAAGTGCTGTTTGCCAACCTCTGATCTACAGTATATTAGTTATTATTTTAGCAAGTATTGTTGAAATTAAAATTAAATGCAAATGTTTTAAGCTATGACCTAAAAGATTTTGTAAAAGTGATTATTTTTATTTTACCTTTGAAAAATGATAACACAATATACAGTAGTATAGAGTAAGTCTATACTAAGGTTGAACATTTTACCGATTCAATAATCGGTAATGCCATTTTTTTTTTGGTTATCGATAATGATAAAATTACCGAAGTTTACTGAATATATTATTTTCTTTAAAAAAAATAAGGAATCATTAATTATATTTAAATGAAATGAAATTAAAATATATATTGCACATATAAATAAATATACAATCACAAATATGGACTGGGGTGCATGAATAGAATTTCTTTACTTTTTCCAATGTTAGAGCTATACCGTAATAAATAATTCTGAACCGAGATGTTTTAAAAATAGATCTTAAGCATTACCTTATCAAACAAATGGCCTATATTTGAGATATATTTTGGCAAACATGTCCTTTTTATATAAATGTGGAAAATATATGAATATATGGACTGGGATGCATGAATATAAGTTCTTCTCTTTTCCAATGTTTGGCCTATAGCTAATAATACTAATAATTCTGAAATAAGATTTTTTTTAAAAATAGATCTTAAGCATTTCCTTTTCAAACAAATGACCTATATTTGGTATATATTTTGGCAAACATGTCCTTTTTAATATATGGACTGGGGTGAATGAATATAATTTCTTCACTTTTTTCAATGTTTGGCCTATAGCGTAATAATACTAATTCTGAAATTAGATTTTTTAAAAATAGATCTTAAGCGTTTCCTTTTCGTGGGGAAATATGTATCTTAGTTTTTTTAAATAATGGTAAAGTATAATTCTTTTATGATATTAAGTTCGGTAATAATCGGTAATTATCAAATCGATAATGAATGATAGATTCGGTTACCTGTAATGATTTTTTTTAGCGATGTTAAATTCTAGTCTATACATATAAATTGATTAAAAAAATAGTATATTTTGGTTTTGGCTTCTGAATAGATAGAATCTATTGATATACAGCAACATGTTATATTCTTATTGTTATATCTAGGTCCATTAACAATGTCTTAAGTAATATGATGTTTTTATTAGTCTATTTTGAAGATGACATACAGTATACACAATATCACTTGTAGAAGTTTTAGTCTTAGAAATTGCCAGTTGATTTTTTGTTTTCAATCCTAAGTTGTCACATTTATTTCTAATTTTGTAAAGATACTGTATGCTATATAAAAATGCCAAACTAAAAGCTGATATTTTAAAAATAGTGTCAAATTTTATTCATTTCACCTTTTTTTAGATTATGCCAAATTAAGTTAAATGAAATAACATGATTTTATTTTAACTTAAACTTCTTTATTAAATTTCAGGTTCCAGTGAGACAAGCAAGTTGGCACTTCGGCATTTCCAATTGAACTCAACAAGGCTTTGAAGCTAGTAGAATCACGATAGTTCTTGTGTAAATAATGTCTAGGCAGAGATCTAGATAAAAATTTTATCTAGAAAGATGGATAAAACGGTGTACGAATATAAATATGGTATCCCATGTAAAAAAAAATCAAACAAAATAAGATTACGTGAAATATATATTATTATTGGGAGACTAATATGACTATACCATAAGTTTGTTAGCCGATTTGATCAAACTATAATAGAGATTATATTAATCATTATATTAGTCCTTTATCAAAACGGACAAGTTCAGAAATGTGAGTTTTCAAATCTTATATACTGATGTAAGTATTAGACTATATTAAAATATAAAAAAAGGCAATACAGAATAACTGATCTTTTTAGAACATCTGGCATTTCTAGAAAGGTTTTCAGTTAGAACCATTTGGGGGTGTATTTTTATAAATTAACCTTGAAAATCTTTCCTCTTTACCTTCTAACCTCAAGCGTATATCTTGAATGATGTATTAAGAATTATCATTTGTATATTTTTGATCATTTTTTGTATTTATCTAATAGGCAGCTATATTTCTTAATTTATATTTTTTCATGTGTGTGTGAATGTTATGATGGTGTCATTACATCAAGGAACAAGGGGAAAAGTTACAATTAAATGAGGAAAGTTTAAAAACACTGTTAGTTCAGGTCGATTTATTGTAATGTCACATCTCAAGAATTCAAAAATTACGCTTTACTAATGTGATTAAAAGCCAAGTACTTACCGGTATTTATATTTGTTGTATACATTTAGGAATCTGTAAAATATTAAAATGATTTTATCTGTGTATAAATTAGAAGGATGTTAATAATAATTATCAGATATTAAAAGCAAGACTCGAGACTAATTTTATTTGTAAATTTTGCTGAGTTACAATGTTTTAAATTTTTATTTTGTTTTAAACATTTTATTTATTTTTAAATGTCATTTTCGATGTATTCTGTTCTCCCCTCAACAATTAATTATAA
>PXIH01S0001135.1:48187-60965 GCA_003024985.2 Euperipatoides rowelli
TTTTGTTCTATTTTTTATCAGGAATTTTAATATACTGTATATAAAAAAATCCATCAAACAGATTTTGTTTTATGAATTTTTTTTATAAATGTCGGCATACAACAGAAATTACAGCTCGTATTTACTATATTATTTCAAAATCTATAACATACAAAAAACTTAAATAGTATTTTTTGTTCTATTTTTTATCAGGAATTTTAATCTATTAAAAAAAAATCCAACAAACATTTTTTTTATGAGTTTTCTTTTCTAAATGTTTGACTATAAAAAATAAATAAATGTGAGTAGTTCTTACATTTTTCATTGAAGTTTCTCTGTCGTTGGAGATAATTTTTTTTTGTTTTTGATTTTTGAAATCTGCATTAAATTCTGATTTAAAAATGTATAAGTTTATTCTTAAATGTTTTTTAATATTTGAATTACGCTACCTGAAAAAAAAAAGCTTACATGAGTAGTCACGGTGTATCCGACAGGAAAAATCAAAGGAAATCAATATATGCCTTGCTGTCACAACACCGGCTAATTGACATGAAAAAGCTCAATTTAGGAGAATAATAGGCTGTATAATATTCTAGTTCAGCGCATTAGCTAGAAATTAATTTTTGAATATTATGTACAGTACGGTACCTCAAAGATACCGTACCTCTGCAGAGTTAAAAAAAATTGGTTTTCACTGAAAAGTACTTTTAATGCCTAAAAAGTATTTATAGATGACTAGTCTACAAGACTTAAGTACTGTAGAGTATGTAAAACTATAGAAATCATAAATTTCATATGCCATTTTTATCCTCCCCTTTCCCTTGAACCAATTGTTTTCAGGGGTCAGAACAATCGATTATGATACATGACTGCATATTTTAATTATAAAAATTTGGTGGACGGTTTGCAGTGAGTTGGTGAGCTTAAAACGTTTGACGATTTTTTGATGTCAAATCATGATCCCACAAAACAATTTGACAGTCCAAAATAATAGTTAGGGCACATTTTACTTGGATATTACTGTATATGAAATCTTTTAACTTTATATTTTTTACTTGTAGCTAATACATCATGTTTATAGATAGATTTTTAGAGCATGAAAAAAAAACCTATGTGAATAAGAAAGACTTAAAAGGACAGCATTTTTTTCTTTCTACATAAAATTATAGAATAAAAAAAAATAAAAGTTTTGAAGTAGCACAATTCGGTGAAATCCGTAACTTTTTTTTGCATGAAATAGAGGTGGAGCAATAAGTCGGAATTTTACAGTGAATGTAAATGTGACACTTTAGAGCACTATAATTTCATTGTCGCATTAAAATTTGACATGCCAAAAATTTTTGAGAGAGAAAGTTAGCTAAGAATACTACATCCTATTAGATGTCTACTAATGACATTTGCAACAACTGCACATGTTAAAAAGTACAATTGATTTTCTGAATGCAAATGCAATTTTCAGAATATCAAACGCCTGAAATATGCACAGTATTAGGATGTAAGAATTCAGATTTTTAAACCAGCGTATGACAATGTAATTAATTTCAGCACAATGTCATTTAAAACGCTTCCCTAATTTTAAGTCCACTCTGACTCTTACTGCTGAAAAGAATGAAGAATAGAAAATGTGGATAGTCTTGTAAATATCACCATTATATAAAACCAACACAATATTGAATGTTCCTGAAACATGTACAATTGGAAATGACACTAGTACAGTCAATAAATAGCCTCTAATGCCAAGAATTGTCTAGGATTGGGTGATCTTTTTTATTTATTTTTAACAAGTTTTTAAAAGCTAATTAGGCTATTTTAATAGATTTTATTATTTTTGCATTTAGATCAATTTTGGTCTTTTCTTTATTTTTTTTTTTAAAAAGTAAAAGATAGCAAGAAATCCTGTCCTCGTGGTCCAGTCTGTAGCAATCCAGATTGAAAGCGAGGGTGAAGACATAAGCTGAGATGTTCCAGTTTCGCATCTCAGTCGAGCCAGCTTTGGAACGATTTTTCCCCTGGCTTACAACACCTTTCCAGGTTTTTTTTTACTCAGTACGTTGGCTTTCTAAGAAACATAGTAGAAAATAATTAATTAAAATGAAGATTATCTGTTTATGATGGGTAACTTTATTTTAAATAAAAAATAGAGAGCAGAAATAGAGGGTGTATTTCTTGCCAATCTTTTAAAACACAATATTAAAAAAAACACTTTTCTAAAGCCATCAAAATCATCAGCATCGTCTTCCTCACTTTAACTTATTAGAAAATGGCTTTTCTCTTATCTGGTAGAAATCAAATCATCAGAATTCCACAACCAACAATCATTTTCATTCAATTTAATTAATGGAGTTCCACAGGGTTCTGTTTTGGGGGGGTATGAATTTCATTGTTACAACCAATTATAGCCTATAGCTAATGATTGTGGTGATTATTACAAATTCATTGATGATGTCACAATTTTATCGAAGGGTAATTGTAAAGACATTAGTGAATTAACTCAGAATTGCATTAACATTTTATACAGAGATGTTATGGATTGTAAAATGACCATTAATCCTTCAAAATCTGGTGTTTTGGTACACAACTTTACTAAAAATTCTATTGTGATGGATATTAACATCAATGGTTTTAAACTGAATATATTGGATAACTGTAGAATTCTTGGTCTCACGATCCAAATCAAATCTGAAATGGGACTTACATATAAATAACATTATTGCAAAAACAAATCGTAGATTTTATCTTTTATACAAATTAAAGAGACTTGGTCTCTGTAATAAAGACCTTACTATTGTCTATAAATAATTCATACGACCAATTACAGAATACTGTTCCCAAATCTGGAGTTCTGCCATTAATAAAAAACAAATTAATGCTCTGGAACTTATCCAAAAAAAGAATTGTAAAGATTATTTTGGGTGCTGAATACACCACTTATGATCAAGCTCTTATCTCTTGGTTTGACATTAGAATATAGACGTTCACTTTTGAATTCATATGCACTATCATTTGAAAGATTTTATCCTCAATTTCTACCCAAACGTAATATTTATAATCATAAATCAAGAAGTGCTGGTAAACTTTTCAATCAATTTATTAGAACTAAAAGGTATCAAAGTTCTGTTATTCCCAGTATAATCAAATCTCTTAAGTTAAAATCAATACTATTTTTTTTTTTTTGAAATCTATTGATTAATTTTTTGTATTTCAATCATACTTTTTGGGATGTAAATAATTCTCATATACAGTACCTATTGGGTGCAAGAGAATTATCATAATTTTTCTTATAACACTATGTAAATATTTTCATAAATAAAGCAATAATAATAACCACCTAATGCGTCTGAAATGCCTATATTATTGTTAATGTCAAGTCCTGTTCGGTTATAACAGTTTAGTTGTTGCACTAGGAATATAAAACATCTAATAGTGTAATTTAAAAGTACAGAGAAAACAAAATTTATATTAAAATTGTACCATCTGTGTAACAATTCAACTCCTAAAATAATCGAACTAAAGAAGTGTCCAAAAAATTTGACTAGTTAAAAGAAACTTTGATCAGCTGTCAAATGTAATCACCCTCCGATGAATATCGGACATTTTTTCAAAGTACAGAATTATCTCCAAGTTAAGCCACGTTTACACTGCAATAGTAAATTTTATCCTTATCTGATACGTGTTCTGGAACAGAATATCGGAATGGTCGTGTTGATACTGTCTTTAGGCATGACTGAATTTGCAATGCATGATTTTTAAATAGCAATAATCACTCCAATCACGCAGGAAGTGGACTACAATAATACAGTACAATGATAGTTTATAATTAAATCTCAAAATTGAGGATCGTAAAAAGAAAACCTACAGAAATCGTACATAGCTTCTGATATTGTTTAGAAAATAGTTGAAATTTGCTTAAGATAATTAAGCTGATAGTTGCTGGTAAAGTGTAGGCTACTAGCCTATTTTTATTTGTTCACAATGTTTTAATTTAAGATCAACTTACTATAAATTAATTTACTTTTTGGTATTAAATATTTTTCACTTTCAAATGTATTATTTTGTTTAATGTTTTATGAAGTAATAAAACAAGTTTAAGGTGGTGCAATTCTATCTTTAAAAATTAAAAAAAAAAAAAAAGAACTAACGTAAATGATAAATCTTTAAATTGATTTAAATGCCACTGATATATAGACCTCAAAAAATTTGAATAAACTGAACTTACATTAAATTAAGAGCACGCTTTCATTCGGACAAGATTGATTTGGGTTAGAAAGAGGAAGAAAAAAGAGAAGAGGGGAATGTGGGAGGGGAGTAATTTACATTATGATTTATTTTATTANAATTTCATCGATTTTATTCACTTTTTTAATTTGATTTGTTTTATTGTTTTTCAAATATGTTATTAATTTGAGATTATTAAAATAGTTATATGATAATGCATTATAACTGTATAAGCCAATGGCTTAAATCTTTGATTCAATAAATAAATAATAAAACTTGAACTTCTGCGACGTCTTTTAAAATAGCACCGGTCGTTATAAAATCTTGACAAATTGAACATGCGTGAAATCATTGATCATAGCCAGAGTGGATGTGACAATTTTAGCGAATCCTATTGCAGTATAGGATCTTGTACATGTTTTTACTGATTGCCTGAGGCATCTATCCCAACAGAAACCTAGAATCTGTTGCGATATAGGATTCGGTATTCTGTTCCGGAACAGAATTCTGTTGCGTGTTTACACTGGTCAATATTGCATCACATTCTGGAATTTGTTCCGTAAAAGTGGCCAGTGTAAACATGGCTTTAGATTTGGGTAAGAGTTGGATAAAAAAAAAAAATTGATAAATATACAAGTTATTTTATTTAATACAAATTTTGGCTGACAAACTTTGTTCATTCAAAACCAGCTTTTATTTATCACATTTGTAGTCTATAAAAATATATACTGTATATATAATTTACATATTTATAATAATGACTTGCTTTGACTGCATGTTAAAGCCGTCTCGGCTAACGCTACTTTCTCTTTAATAATTTTTTGAATATTTTCTGGAAGTTTATTTTTTGTCCTCAAAATAAAATGATGCATAAATAGTCTTAAACCTTCTCGAAGAATATGCAGTTTGGGAAACTGGGCAATGCGTAGAAATACTTTACACGATGTTCCTTCATCTTTGTACGTCAGAAGATTGATTAACAACTCTTGTAAGAACTGCACAATAAATTTGTCGAGCTCGCTAAATTGAATAACCTATAGAGAAAAAAATGCCATTAAAAAATAATGCGTACTACTTTAGAATCGACACAATATTAAAAATAATAGTGGACCTTATTCTCGGTTAAATCATATCTTCAGCAAGAGCCATGTTCAATATACTGTAGAACAATTAAATACAATATATTTTAAAATAATTTATAATCACCATAACTTTATATTACTAAAAAAATAATTAGAAGGGGTTACACTTCCTAAGCTTTATTTTATCTGTTCAATAAATATTAAAGTAGGTATAGGCATATTATACAGTACTTGAAGATTAAGTTATATTTAAACAAAGTTATTAATGTACTATTTAACATTTGATTCGAACACACAGCATAAATTTATATTAGTATAAATAATGTGTTATATCACTAGGAGGCATTAACTAGGAATGTTCATTAATGGTATTAACAATTGTTAACGTGGATCAATCTTACCCGAGTTTCTTAATTCATAGTGAAAGGTGAGAGTCCACATATTCTGGTGATTTGACTAGCACTCTAGGCACTAGCCAGTGGTTAGGATTGGAGATATGTGACAGTATAGAGTGTTGAACGGTTAAGACTGGTATATGGTTTATATGTGGAGCCAGGAAAACAAACTGTGTTGGCTGACAGTTGAGATAGCACAAGTCTTTGGATGGCTTTTATACCTAATCCAGGTATGAAAAGTGTATTCAGGATTATCCAATTAGTTTTAATCCCTGATTCTCAGCTTTAGTCCAATTGGATTCAAATCTTCATCCTGGGTATTGGTTTTGCAGTCAGTGTCTGGTAAGAAAACTGTTTGCAGGATAACATGAGAAGCCATTTGAGTTGATAACTTATCAAAATAGAAAACATTTCAATCAATGATTGAAATGCTTATTTGCACAAAGTTCATTTTTGAATTGAGAATAGTTCACAAAATTTGATTTTTAATTAATATTTACTTTTCTGTGTAAGGACAATTATTGTAGTTTGCCAGCTATTTGTGGCTCCATCTGAATTCTATTGTTCAAAACTTTTAAATAACTTTTGCATTGGGGAAATAAGGTCTTTCAATGCTAGATAATATTTATATTTGATGTGCCATATATGTGTTTAAGATGTCTTCAATTATAATCCTCCAATTATCTATATTACTAATACAGTACGGTATTTGTATTTAAACACAAGTATATTATTATTATTGTTTATTCAATATAAGAAATAAAAATTACAATGAGATCCTAGCCCTAAAGGATATGGATCCATTACAAATAATAATAGGATATAAAATTTATATTAAATATTATTGCAAGAATTAATAAAAGAAATGATTGGTGATATATCAGCCTGCTTAGTCCTAATACAAGGTTTGGTAAATTTGCTTGAACTCCTAGTCACAATTCCAGTAGGTTGAAACTTCATCTTAGGAAGGTAATCAAGAAAATAACAAAAGAAATGGCGAGCAAATTTTGAGTGCAGCTCAGATCGCCTAGCCTTAAGAAAAGCCAAGTCAGTCTAAATCAATTGCATAGGAAGTATGTTCTTACCAAGAATCAATCTAGTAACCCATTTTTGAATATGTTCCAAAGCAGCAGATTGAGCCTTCATCAATGCTGGAGGCCATACTATGGCACATTATTCGATGATCGGACGAAGAAATATCAAGTAAGTACCCGGAATAACATCAAAATCAGCGCCCAACCTTTTTAAAATATATATTGTGCATTTTCCGGTTCACTTTTAAAACCATACTGTTGATCTGATCGCCCCATTTAGCATTACTCTGATTGAATAATGATTCCTAGAAGTTTGACCGATTTAACATATTTGAGTTGATAGCTGTCAATCTAGGCAGTTGGTTCAACAATGTCATGAGAGAAAGAATGATGCATCAAAATACATTTGTTGATAAGTTTAATTTTTCTATCACTCGAGTCACCAGGTCATCCATTGCTGTTATTAACAAAATTGAATGATGATAATGAAATTATCAATGTTAAAGCGGTTAAATAAATGTGATGTGCCTATAGTTATTATTGTTAAATAATGTCAGTAGCCTATGATATGGACAAATAACTTTATTAATACAATTAATCTTTAACTAGTATAATAGACTAAAATAGGCTACAACACCTATTACATAAGGGCACAGAAAGGAGAGATGGATGGAAGCTGAAAAGGAGAAATGAGACTGAATAAAGTAAAATAAAAAGATAATAAAATATTTATATATTTATAATAACATAAATAACCATTTATTTAAAATATTTATAAAAATATATTCTGTGTAGAAAATATATTTGTTAATCTTTATATTTAAAATCCATTTATTATATGTCCAACAATAGGAAGTAATTAGCTGCTGTTAAAATATGATAAACGAAGAGCGCGAGCGAACATGCAGGGATATAGAGAAAGAATGCCCGAACGATTGGAAAGTTGAAAAAAGTAGGGAGCTAAGGAGAAAGAGGGATTTTCCGACTGTTAAGCTGTAATCAGGCTAGGAATGAAATAGCATTACAAGAGGAGCATCAGCATGTAAGTGCTGATAGCCAAACAATACCCAACTCCACTCCCAGTCAAAGCCAATCACCAGCACGAGAGGGAAATCCTCGACAGCAGCTGCCACATCCAACAACCTTTGAACGCTCTCCAACGAATAATGTAAGTACGTACTTACAAATATTCTAATTCAATCATATTTTCTGTTCACCAGTCCTCTCTGCTGATATATTTCATTACCCTACCTACAGTAGCTTTGGACATTGGCCTTCCCTCTAGTTATTAGAAACTGTAAGCATTAAAATTTCCTTATCTCATAGAACTTAAATGGCCATAGTATATTTTGTTATAATTACCTGATCAGGATACCTTTGTTCATTATTATTATATTGCCAGAACAATCATTAAACATTTATTGTTTTTATCTATCCAGGTTTCCAAATGTTCATCATTGTTTATAGCACACCATCTATCCCTCCTGCGTCCCCTTGGGTCAGTGTATATAACCGGGCTAACGTCATCCCCCCCCTTTCCTCCACTCNTATCACCTTACCCCCCCTTAGAAACGGCACATCTGTTATACTAGTGTTAAAATCCTGAATACTGAGATAATTTTATTTAATATAAAATATGTATTGTTTTGTATAGCATTAAGTTCTACAACTTGAGTCGTTAATATAATGTATATAACTAGTGTAATTATAGTTCATGACTTTCCAATACATGTTGGGATAGTGTCCTTTTTCTATTTTGTCTTGTTGCTGATCGCCCATTCTTGATAGCTGTATATTAATAGATTGATATTGATTAAACATATAAGTGGTGTTTTTGTATTTTTAATTTGATTTGAAATAAAACGATTTAGTAGCCCTGAACCGTTTGTCGTGGAAATTATCAGATGGTACCGTAGTGTTATAAAATATTGTTAGATTGTTACTACGCCGACTGAGCTATTATTATTATTATTATTTAATTTAAGCCTTAACTGATTTTCTACTTAGGCTAAGCTCATTATGCCCTTATTATATTGCTGCTCCCAAATTCTGAAGTTGTTTAACGGTGAATAAGGTCTATTTTTTTTTACTTCTAAATTTCAGTTAACTTTAAGATTCATTCAAAGCAAAAAAAAAAAAAAAAAATTAACATGGCTAGAAAAAAAAAAGATCATGGTTGAAAACAAAAATAATTTTATAATATTCTTTAATTACCTTTAATATTGATAAACTTAGAGCTTGTGTGAGGAAGAGATGAGTTAAAAACTTTGCTAGATGGCTCCACTGTACATCGGTTAAACTTTTAGCATTTTTTAGTTTGTCCCAAAGACTAAATTGAATAGTTAACTAGAATAAAAAACAAAAAAAAAAACATAATATGGCAGCATAAGTAAGTTTCTTTTTTAATGCATAATTTTTATTTCCACTTATTTAAACAAATTATGTTTTAACACCACCAAAATTGATTGAGCTTAAAAATGTCTGATAAAATTATACCAAAGTAATTTTTTTTAAAGAAAATTATGAAACTGCCTGGATGTTGGAAGTATAGAGTGTAACAAGTCAGAAAATATTGTATTAAATACAAAACAACAACAAATGCTCAAATTATGAACGATTTTAACTTCACTTTTTGTTGAATGATGCAATCATATTTACTAACATTCAATCATGTTTCTTTTCTTTCATTTGTTTAATATCTCTGGTTCATTTTCTGTAAATGATCTCCTCTTTATACTGTACATATTTCACTTCTTTAGTATCACTCAGAAATTTAATATTAGTGGAGGGAATTATTTAGTTTCTACAGTATAATGATGTAAAATGCACTACTTTTCACTATTGGTCTTTAAAAAAAAAGTGCATGCTTAGGAGAAAGGCTGACCAAAAGTGAGTGTTTACAGATCAACCTGAAAATGCAGACAATACATAATATTGTTATTGTAGTACCGGTACATTGAACTTGCAACATAAGTGAATTTAAACAGAACATCACTTATATAGTAACTCGTTCATAGATATATCTCTCTTCCTGTTTTAAAATTGTGTGTATGAAAAAAAAGAAAAAAGAACGATAAACCGCAAAGATAAAAATTGTCTAGCCTAAGAGACTTCCCCCCCCCTCCCCCCTATATTACAGTATATTGAAAAACCTTTGAGTCTACAATTGCTCAAGAAAAAAAAAAACTGGCAAATGTTTTTTTTTTTTTAATTGGGGAAGGAAGACTTACTTAAACATTTCATGATTTCATTTAGATATCTGTAATATTAAAGATAAAAAAGATATTTAATAAAGTATTTATCAGACTATTTTGGCTAAAATTGATCAAATTGATGTACATATACAGTGTGTTATACGGTACTGTAGAATGGCACTATGCTTATGACAAACAATGAGTAAGAAATACGATTTTTCGAATCAGTTGAGGTATGTCTTAAAATGTCTGGTGTAGTCAGTCTAAACTGTTTGGGTTAGATTATTTTTTTNTTAAATTATATAAATTAATTTATGACATACTGCAGATTAAATAAATATGAAATTTAGCACCAGGGGATTACATGAAATTGATATATGGTACTGTATATATGGATGGATTCACCAAATTAATTTGAATTATTAACAATTTGCCTTTCAAAAGTAAAATGATGTAGTAGCCAAGTTTGAAGTACAATATATGATTCATTTTCCCCCTAAATAATACTTGCAATTATTATTACTAACCTGAAAAACTCTATCATATTGACAAAATTTCTGAGCCAGCAAAGCATAGAAATGGTTATAATCCTTTTCTTGCTGACAGCAATTCATAATGATATGAATAATTTCTTGCTGCTGATCCCCTTTCAGACCAATCTTTAGTAGTTTTTCGAAGGCATCTATATAATCCTAAAAAATGAACAAAGTTTAGCTAATGAATATAAGAATGTCGGTAGAGGTTGGAAAATAACCTAAACGTCTATATACAAACACACACACACACACACACACACACCAAAAAAAAATTAAAAGCTATAATAGAAATCGTTTTATCTCTTATGCCCCTCTATCTCTATTTATCGATATGAAATAAATTTGTGAATGTGCAGATCATTTGAATATGATCTCGTGAATGATATTTTCTGTATTGAGACCAAGATTTTGATCTTCTGTTTGATTTTTAAAAAGGGATGTAAACGCTGATAATAAAAAGTTGATTTACATCTAAAAATATACTGTGTGAGTTGTACTTCATTTACTACAGTGATAGATTCTGCAACAAATTGGTAGCACAACCATTATTTTTTATGCTTCAGAACTAACCAACAAGAAGCTTTCGAGAAAAAACAAATATAAACAAGAAAGAAAATGGCAAAGTGTGTCAATGCCTGTAGGTGAAAATTAACTCGTAATGAAAAATGATCATATCTGGGCATTAAAAGTAGGTGCAATTTTAAGAAGTAGGCTATACGGTATGCTTATTTAAACCAGTTAGAGAATCAGCATCAGCCAAGGCAAGAGATGCAAGGAGAAAAAAAAAAAAGACACTTTTGGACTTGTTATAATTACATTATCACTGAAAAGCACAGTTCAAAAAAAGTGGGGGTTGAACTTAAAGGAATTCATGCAAGAAATGGGGAAAATAGGCATTCAGGATAAGATTCTGGAATTAAAAATATTCAGATGGATAATGATAACGTAGATGAATTTATAATGCCAGCAAGAAATATAGCAACTAAATGTACATCATTAGGCCAATGAATCTTAGATAGAGAACTTGTATATCGAAGACGTTGAATGATATATAAAGCAGCTAGAATGGAAAAAGGCAAAGGACATGGAGAAACAATCACTAGATTGTCTAAAATCTGGGAACTAATACCACAAAAAAGAAGAAATGAAAGTTCTAGAGTAAATGGGTGTAGCCTATAACATAAAGGAAACTCCAACTGGAGACAGTGATGAGCTGTGAAAATTTTCTTTTTTTTTTTTTCAATTAAAACAATAAGTTCTGACAGCTAGTTTCAAACTGATTACTCCGGTCAGTGGAGGAGAGCTCAGCTATTATACCAAACAGTCCGCCTTTATTTATTTTTAATATAAAGAAATCTTTTTTTTTTTTGTTAGACACATCATTGTTTATTAAAAACACATTTAAATAATGTACAGTACCTATATAGAATTTCAAAAAATAAAGATCTATTTTACTTCCAAGTAATTCAAATATTGTTAAATAACTGCCATCTAGTGGTGAAATTTTCTTCTTTCATGGTATTCCATGGTCTCCTGTTTGGTTCCATAGCCCACCAATAGCTTCTATGAAATGATTTAACATAAGGATCAGGATTATATTAATCTGGTGGCTTCCAATTTACATTACGGTAACAAAAAATTTTAACAATGGGCTCTCAAATTTCAGGACAATTTAACAATGAGCTCTCGCGAGCCCACGGGAGTCCAATACAGCTCACCACGGTTGAAGATATTAATAAAAGGAAACTTCAGAAGAAACTATTAATAAAGGAAAAAATATATAGTGGCTATGGAATATAATCAACAAAGTGAATTTGTTTGACTTTATTATCAAAGTGGATTGGACTATGAAGAATCATTTTCTCCAATAGTTAAATGTGAATCTTTCAGAATTTTAAGAATTTAAAAAGTATGATGTTAAACAGCATATTTTAATGGAGAGTTAAAGGAAACATTCTTTATGGAACGGCCAAAACGATATGTGCGCCCAGACAGGGCTAGAGCTGAGCCAAATGGGCCCCGCACTGTGGGGGTAAAAAAAAAGCTTATCAAAATTATAAAGGTTTCCCACCCTTAATATAAGCCATATGTTGAGGGGGGAACCTTTGTGGGTCAAAAAAAAAAAAGTTTATCGAAATTATAAAAGGTTTCCCACCCCTAATTTTGAGGGCCCCCGTGAGATATCCAATTGGGCCTCACACTAACTGAATCTGGCCCTGTGTCCAGATTTAAGGATTGCACCAATCAAGGAGAAATTAAAACATAATTCTGGTAGGATGGGGATTAAAATGCAGGGATGCCAACCTCTGTAGAGTGTCGTCAGTAGTTATACTTTTTTTGTGT
>PXIH01S0001136.1:12496-26074 GCA_003024985.2 Euperipatoides rowelli
AGACGGTAAATCCTTTTTAATGAATTTATTCATCCATGTTGATAACTTTTAACGGTAATATGCTAGGTCGGGCAAACAATATTCCAGGACGGGCATTGCCTGACCTCGTCCCCTCTGGCTACGGGCCTGTCCACATATCAAAGGATGTGAAATCACAGTTAATTGTTATCTAATATTATTTTTAAATTACTTTTTGTGGTTTCTTCCTTTTCCTCGGATCTTCAAATACCACTACTACTGGTTCAGGTCTGATTTTTTCTTTATTTCGGAGAATCTGATCTAATTGATAGTCTAAAAAAAATTGTTAAAAATATTGAATATGGTAGTAGTAATTAAAATAAAAAACAAAGTTTCAATATTAAACTTTTATCTGCACTTAAAATTATAAAATAAGTTTAATTTGGCCAGACAAATTCAATCAGATTGAGTGTATAAAATAAAAGGAGTGGCATGTAATTGTGTTTCTATGTTAAATACTGTCATCTCTATTATTTTACCCATTCAAATCTGATTGAATTTGTGTGTCTGATATATAACAAATTTAGTTATATGTTGTCCTAACCTAGGTTATTCTGCATGTTTTTCTATGTTGTATTAATGTTATGTTCGAGTAAAGGATACCGGTACCATATTTGTTTATATTTTTAGTACCAAGCATTACAAGAGTGGTATTAGTGGGCTCCAATAAAGCAACCTATTGTGCTTCTCTCAGTGTTTCCTGTTTCTTCAATGTTCTTAATTGTCAACCCATTGGACTGCGGTGATTGCCATTTATTTTCCCCCTAAAGACAGATATAATGAGGAATACAGGAAATATATATACTTCCTATATTCCTCATCATATCTGTCTTTAGGGGGAAAGTAAATGGCAATCACCACAGTCCAAGGGACATTCCTGGATAGATAAGAGCTTCTAAATACAATAGTTACCGCTTCAACGTTGTTATTCTGTGGATAATCAACCGACAAAACAGATAATGAATTTTTAACAAACAAAGACACCCCATCACCTCTTTTCCTATCCTCCCTTTTTCTTAGCTGATAAGAGGAAAAGCCATCAAAGTCATTTGAATCAATATCGTTTTCAGTAAGTCATGTTTCAGCAAGCGCTACTATTTCAACGTTTTTCATTTCAAAGTATAGCTTTAGCTCATCATGCTTTTTGATCATTGATTATATGGCTGAGCTAGCAAATGTTGACTTACAAAATATTCTGAGCTATGCTGATAACGTACGTATTTTTCTAAAATGGATACAGTAGATGATATGATCACTCTACAGAATGAGATAACTAATTTTGCGAGATGGATGTAAAAATGGATTGTTAATTAATATTAAAAAAAACAAAATTTATGAATATGGGTTTGGTTCCATTTGAGCCGTCTTTTCACGTAGACAATGTGGAGATTAAACGTGTTTTAGTAGGCTATATAGTGTCGTATGGTATTTGCCTCTCAAGTAGACAACATGTTGAAAAAGCTTTACTTTCGATTTTATATGAGTACTAGTTTGTTTGCTTATTTAGATTTGCATACTTTTGTTATCACTTGTAAATATTTTTTACAACCTGTGATCGACTACTGTGCTTCTGCTTACGATATTCTAAATACACTTGATGTCCAACGATTGGAACAATTTTTTTGTCACTCTTCAAAGAAAATTAGATGTTTTCGCGCATACCTTATAATAAACATTTATTGGCTCTTCTCAGTTTCTCTATTGTTCCTTTCAAAATTGAGCAATATTGCCTCTCCATCTCATAAATTTGTTAAATAGGATATATTTATTTATAAACGTTATGAATAAAGATGAGAATCTATTCGTCATCGACACATGCATTACAAGAAAAAATCATGTTTTCAAACTTAGAAAGTCTTATTGCAGGACAACCAGATTAAACTCTATTTTATACAGAAACATTGATTTCTGGAATGACCTTCCAGACTATGCTGTAAATAGTACAGATTACTCATTCAAAAAATCACTTGACAAATTTCTTAGTGATAATGATTAGTATCAAACACTACCATTCATTAATTGCTGAGATTGTAACGATTGTTTACATATCTACTGTATGTTAATTGAATAATTTGATCAAACACATATAACTTCTAACTAATCTGATTGTCATTTTTTTACTCTGTGTATGCTTTGTTTTTATTTGTTGTCATTGTAAAATTGATTTGGTTAAAAGTCTTTTAGACTTACAACTGTGCTTAAAATAAATAAATACGGTAAATAAAAATATTCTGAGTAAATAGGCTACTGTATATAATTTAGTACTGTACTACTATTGACAAAGCACAAATATATTTTTTATAAATAAAAGGTTAACATCATTAGAATATCAGTTAAGATTTTACATTTTTAATTATTCTTACTTTGATCACCAACATTCATTTCCTAAAAATTGTAAAGTGCAAACAAAATTTGAATTTTAAAGCGAATTAGCCTTCATTAGCGAAGTTTATCTACTCTTTTGCGTCATAATCACGTAGAAATCGGCAGAATCGCAGATATATACTAGGAAAAACTACTTGAATATATACTTTTTTTTATTTAATTTTATAGCTGTTATTTTATCTGGAAATATATTTGAATGTATACAAATATATATTAAGTTAACCGTACATTTTTTTATTATTTTTATTTAAGCTGTAATTTTAACTTTTACTGTGAAATGGATTATTTTTGTCAGGATAAATGGCTGCTAATCAACGAGCACTGACTTAAAAATATCATAAAGCAGTGGTAAAGACTCGTGGCTAGAACTACAGTATTGTTAGATAGGACATTAGAATAAGAATAGTGACTAAAATGAGACCCTGACAGAACTATTTTCAAGGTTTAGATTTCAATTCCTGAAATTGACGGAATCTTTACCCAAAAAGAGTGTTCTCTCTACGTTCCCCCAAAGGTAAGTTAGCATAAGCGGGATCGTCGACCAAAATAGGATGCTTTTCAAAATCCCTTGTCGCATTACCCATAAGGCTGAGAAGGCTTGAGACTAGGGGCCCCCCTCATCATATAATTTTTCTTCGTCCATTGACAACAATGTATTTTTTTCAGTGTAGAATATTTTTCATGAACATTTGAAAACAGAATTAGAGGTCAAAAAATCCAGCATGAAAAGAACAAAAATAAAAGTTCGCTTATTTTTATTTGTATAAAAGAAATATTATTAGTCATGTTTTCCTAATGTGGCGATAGTATATAGAATATATTTAACAATGCCTTGTTCTGTAGCTGAAGGAGAAAGATCTTAATACTTGCATGTATAAAAAATGAGATCAACAATGACGCAAGATCGACTAAATGCTTTAAGTTTAATTTGTATTGAACATGAATTTGCTAAAAACATTGACTTTTCAGAATTAATAGATTTGCAGCTGGAAAAATGAGAAAACTAAATTTATAAATTTTGTATTTGTTTATGTTTATATAATAAGAAAAATAAAAAATGTACCTATTAAAATAATATGGAATTGTTTTCTAGTATTATTTAGGTATAATGTGGTTTTAAAAGGGCCCCCAAAAAGTGTCTTAATCTGGCACTGGTTAGCGGGAACTGAGAGACAGTTCAAACCTTCTTCAATTTAGAAAAGGCCTCAATAACTACCTAAAAATAAACGATTTAAGATTATGAGTCCACTAAGGAAAAATCGTAATCGTACTGAGAAAAACTATAATTTAATATTTGTTTTGAATATCTTGTAATCAATCATTAGTAAGAGTATGGTTTCATTCATATATTTATATTTGTAAATTGTAATCATTTTCTATACAACGACACCTGTATTTATAAGGACCTGGAAGACCACATACAACAGTATGTGAAGGTCTGTAAATTGAAAATAAAATAAAAATAACACTAACTTGAGGAACAGTATGCTTTTGTAGCCAGGAAGCGTTAATGAATTTTGATAATTTTTTTTAACAAATAAATAGAGTAGACACCTTTATTTTGGGATATGGAACAACACTTCGTTGTCTATGTTTCATGCTCATTTTAGCAAAAACAGCCTCATAAATAATCGTCTGGGTCAGTATATCGGTCACCATTAGAGTGTGGCCAAGTCAGGAAATCTGCCAAGTTTTTCCCAACTTTTCAATCATCTAGTTGTAAAATGTGTGTGTTTTGTATGGAAAATAACTGTTTAGCCATGAAAATTCGTTAAGTATAGTTAAATGTCTTAATTTTATTGTTAACTTGAAACTACAACTTAACATAATTGATCAGAAATTACTAAATTGTATAAAACTATGAAAAAAAAACAAACAATACAAATAATAGCCTACAAAATCACAAGTCAAAATTATTTGAAAGAATCACATAATTAGAACTGCTCTTAAAAATATATCCTTTAGCCAATATATATATATAGGCTATACAGATTATATAAATATATATAGGCTGTATATAATATAGCCTATATAAACTGTACAGTATACTGTGCAGTATTGTATATACCCACTAGAGCCTCTATTTGAGTTGTTGTTTGGTTCCTAAAATATGCAACTCAAATTGAAATGACTCAAATCGAGTATTAATTTTCCATAGGAATACATTAAAATATAAGAGGCGCACATAGGCTGCTACATATAGCATCTTTTTTTTTTTTTACTGTAATGTATTTAAAAGAAACAAACTTCAAAAATGTTCCTTTTCCAGTCATTTTTATGGCTGTAAAAACAAAAAAATCTTAATAACTATTCTAAAAGTTGATTTTCATAAAGTTATTTTAAATTGACACTTGGAACAAATTTTATAAAATAAATAAAAATTACAGTACTAGGATTTTTCTTATTTTTTGTTAAATTTACTTATTAAGCTATTATAAACGAATCAATGATTGAAAAAAATGACTAAAAATGAAAAAGTAGTCTTTATTTACCAATGGCTCAAATCAAGGCTCTGGTGTATGTATTTACACTGACACACATAACTATGCACTTACTTTATAATACCTGCATATTTATTTATCTTTAAATTAGAAACAATGCAAATTCGTTATGCACCTGATGCTTGGAAATTTCTGAATGGTGTTTTTGCCGTTTATAAACCTGAAGGTGTACCAATGATTCACCTGAGGAACACACTTATAGGAAATATAATTAGAGGTATTGTAATATTTAAGTTAAACTTTAATTTACTTTAATAGTAATTATAAAAAAACTTTATTTTTGACATTAGCCTACTGTACATTCATATTCAATTTGATAACTTTTCATAGAGGTGTGTGAGGAAGGGTTCTTGTATAGATTGATAATGCAACAAAGTAAGAGGGTGATTGTAATTTCCTCCTTATGGCTGTACACACAAAGTTCAAAATTTTCTTCATAATTTGATTCAAATTGTCTACTAATCTACATAGCAGCACTATTTTGGTAGACTAGATTCTAAAGCATTTTATCTTCAATGAGAGAAGCAACATAAAACTTTAATTCCCCTTTCATTTTTTTAGTTTTCAAATAGACTGTAGCCTTTGTGTGTACATAATGTGTTATATACAATATACGTGCTGGTGCCTCCCTCGTAACATGGAGGTTGCGTTCCTGACATTGACATGTTAAGTGAAAATCCATGTTAAGGGATATTTTAATTTTTAATCAAATGATTTGTGTATTGTGTTTCTGAATGACATTTGATGTTGCTGTAAACTATATCACAAAATAAAATTTGTTTATTACACAGTATTTATTAATAATAAATTTTACCATAACATAGTTTTGTCAATAGCGCCTATTAAAAATAATGTATTATTTTTATTATAATGTAAATTTATTTATTAGAGAAAATAATTGTTTATATCATACAGTAATCTAGAATGATTTAATACAGTTTTTAATTATTATAATGTAGAATTTTTAATATATCGTTGATTTTAGTAGAAAATAAACACAATTCAATAAATTGTTAAATAACTTTATAGCACTTCAGGTGCAACTGGTTTAAGAAAAGATTCTAGAGTTAGCCGTTATGCTTTTCTTTGGAATGAAGACGAGCAAAATAAATCTAGAATCTTTTCTTAAATTATAACAAGATCTTATATATCAAATAGAGCAAGATTAAAATTTATCTCGCACAAAATTACTCAAACTACGAGCTCATAGTATTTAGGATCATAAAATATACAATAGGCAATATTGTAATATAAAGCTTACTTTGCATTATAGCATGTACGGTACTGTGTATGATAGATTACTGCATATACTTGTCTATAGGTATATACAGTAGCCTATCTCATACACAGTTTGAGGTAGGCCTATTATAACTACCGGGGGATGGGGGAGTATTGCACCTTAGACCTTGCCGGGTTGGGCGGGTCCCCTCAGATCCCTGTTCGCTGTTCCTAATTTAGCCATTGTAAGTTAGGCAGCTATGCTGTAGATTTTTAGAATTTCTCTAAATTTGTCTTACCAAATATTTATAGGTAGGGAGTGATTGGTTGTTATCTTTGCTGTAATATGACTCCGGATCGTAGAGTCATAATACAGCAAACCTTTCACTTCAACTCCGACAGTGGCTCCCCCTATGTAATACTTATGTACAAATTTCAGTCGATCAGAAAACTTGTTATTTTCCTAATCTGAAAAGAATTTTTAAAGTTTAAAAAGTAAATAAAATGAAAGTAGGCCTACATTATTCAAATATATGAAAAAAATATCTGATTTTTTAAAAAAATTATTTCAAAATTTATTGGCACATAAAGTACCGTTACGCTTCAATGGTGTCGCTTTAGTACCTTATTGGTTATTGCTGTATATACAGTAATGTTGTAAGTTTTTATTTTGAAGTCTGAGCACATTTCTCACTAGCGTCTGGGATCAAACTTACCATTGCCTATTCCTACAAAACTTGCCGTTGATTGGTTAACGGTTGGGCCGACGGAAATTGTGCCATAATATCAAAATTATTGCACCTCTTGATTACCTAGGGTTGGAGCATAGAGAATTTCACAAGTAGTTGGAGTTAGGGTAAAGGTAAGGTTAGGACTTTAAATAATAATAAAAATGCATCGGAGAGCATACGCCATTTGTGAGGAATGGGCATTGGTAAGTTTGATACCTAGATGCTAGTCATTTCAGAAGTACCTAAAAACTGGAAGGCCTAACTCCCATTTTGCCATGTTTTTATAACATATGTCCATGTATTTTCGTCATTACGGAAATTACTGGCAGAAGTGGTGTAAAAATTATTGAAATCGATCAGAAACGATTATTTCACCTCTAGTATATCGTAGGTTTGAGGCATAGTGTATTTCTCACATAGTTGGAGTTAAGATTCAGGGTAACGGTAAGGTTAGGACTGTAAATAAAAAAATTAAGTATCCAACTTGATCATATTATGACTAAATGTGAGTTTGGCCTTCCAGTTTCTAGACGCTGGTTTCTTTTCTACTGACTCCAATTCTACCCAAAATTGATTCATACTTCACAGTCATAATGACATTTCTGACCATTTAGTTTTGTCTATTTAAATTGGATGATAAATGTACTGTATATTTCTTTGCATAACTTGCTATTTTAAAATGAAGGAAATATATTTTTAAAATTGAAACATTAAAGCAATTGTTTTTTTTTTTGGTTTGTTTGAATAGATTTGAATTTAATGACAGTACGACCACCAAATCAGAAATATACTATTAAGAGAAGTGAAGAGGATCTCAATTGTATGGAAGTTGTTCAAGATATTGATTGGTCTGATCATCCTCTTGGTAAGTGATTTCTAGCTAATTATAATTTTAAATTAGAGAATTTTATTAGATACGTTTTATTTTTTAGAGGGGACAAAAATTAAAATAATCAAAAGTCTGAATAGTTAAAAAAAATCCTAAAAAAAAATATTATTTTAGCCCTTTCAGCAATGGGCATATAGCCTAGAAAGTCATAATTTCCCCATAAAGTGAAAATAAGAAAGACATTGTCTTCCTAACAGCCTCATGTTCATTGAAAAATGAAAGTTGTCAAACTCCAAATTTTGAGAAATGCTAAAAAAAAAGGATTAATGAAATGCACAGGAATTTGTTTTGGCTTTGAATAATAGTCAATCTATTAAAGAATTGAGATTGCATTTCTCCTTGGTTTAGCTTCGCCATAAAGAAATTCCCCGTATATGAAAAAAAAGATGAGAACGGAGATTGATAATGTGTTAACTAGTGATGTCATTCATGAACTAGTTCATTGTGAAAATAACTGATTGTTTACATAATAAATCCAAATAATAACAGTTAAAAATTTTGAGGTACAAAATAAAAGTTTTAAACATTCACAACTCACAACTTTCAACTGAGTCATTTCTAATGAGCTAGTTCATTATAAATGACTCATGAATGATTCAGTTCGGAGAGAGTTTTTGTGAGCAAATCATATCACTAGTTGCTTACAATTTTATGGTAAAATCTCATATAAAGCACAAAAAATTGTTAATGTATGAGAGTAGAATAAGATTGTATCTGTTAAGCATTCACTCACTTTCCACTGCACAAAATTATGGAAGCGCAATATGCATGTTTCCGAACCTTATAAACCATATTGAAATTCTTTTAATACTTATGGGCAAACAATAATTCCCCACACCCAAAATATTTCTCACCCTCAATCCAATTACCCATACAAACTTTCTATGCAATGAAAAAAATGGATCATCCAATCTGCTTCCCACATTTATGCTTCAACCTTTAAAACCTCTATCTTCGTCAAGTGACTTATAAAATCTGCCTGCTAAGTTTGAACCAGTCAATTGAGACGTTTTGAAATCTTATACAATATACTGTGTACCCATCCCTTTAAAATGTTTCTACCAACTGCTAATCCCTATTCTCCAGCCATTGCTCAAAATGAGTTGTCTAGCGAATTTGATACAAATCAGTACACCTCTTTGTGGTCAGAATGCTCTCAGATGTTACTTGTGATTTACTTTATCTTAGCGACAATTAAGAATATAAATAAACTAATAGATGGTGCCCTTTTTCAGGTGGCAGAATTCTTCAGACATCACAAGGCACTATTAATTCTTTGATTTTAGAATTAAGTTGCAGAAAAATTACAATTTCCCTCGTCCTTTAATTCTTTAATCCTTCGCAAGGAAACCAAGTCCTAGGAAAATCAGAATTTCCGATTGGCTATAAGTCTGAAAGTCGATCGCTTCACAATTTCCTCACATTGAGTGATAAGCAAGAATTGTCTAAACACCCGTCTGAGAAAATGTTTAAGTAAATGATTAAGTTGAAAGGATGCTTTTAAGACCCATGGAAAGTGATCTGGTGAATTTACTAGCCTCCACATGTAATCCAGAAGTGGGAACTCTAAACACCAACATCCTTCTTCATAGGAAAACCATCATTAGGAAAATAACTCTCTTAAAAGTCAGATATTGGGGACACATATCAGCAGAAAAGAAGACATATACTTAGAACAGTATAATGGCTTTTCAATAATAAAAAAAAGAGGAAATTGGAAAACGCTGCTTAACCTGGATATCAAGTCTTAAAGCAGATAAAAAAAAAATTGAAACCCTATAGGTGGATTGACCACAAATCTTGGACAAAGAAGGGGAAGGCTCACAGAGAAAGTAAAGAAAATGCATTAAATCAAGAAACAGTTATATCCTAATAAGAAGAATCAAGCTAGGAAAAGAAGGGAAAAATAAGGGAGAAAAGGGTAAGGGAAATGGGGGAAAAGAAGAGGGAAAGGCACTATATTTAATAAGGTTCTCTGGGTTCAAGCTGTGGACATTTAATACAACTCGACAATTCCAAAGACCTGCTCTTATTACCCTCTTACTAAACCTTCTTATTCGTCCAACTTTCTCCCTTATAAACATTGTCTTGACTGGCGATTTGAGGTCAGGAAGAGTACCTCAGGTTAACCAGCGTAGAACATGTTATTATCCTGTCTCATTTATGCTCATGTGGGGCATGCAATCATGAAATTGAATCATGGGTTTACATGGGTATATCAAACATTTGCGACCTCCAGTCTGGGACAAACTGCATGAGATTTCTTTCATCAACCAAATTATTATTATAACTTTATACCAAGTGTCATTATAATAAGTATCCATAATATTAAAAGATAAATTAGTAAAATTAAATAAGTATTAAGACCGATGTGAAAGGCATAATTCACAGAGTTTAATTTATTTGATAATCTTTATTTTTTTTCGTGGCTTGAGGCTTGGTGATTTACTTATAATTACTGGCGGTCCACTAAAGTACTACGATTGTCGTTTTCCCCAGATCTGCTGTACAGTAATATTTCACATAAAACGCAGCTCGATGTTGACAATGTACTGTATGAATGAAAGTAAAAATCATGCCTGCTGTGTATTTGATCACTCTGATGCACATATCACAATATATTCATTATGGAGTGGAATGATTGTGTTAAAGAATCCAGGAATATATTTAGGCTTGCATCTGGATCAAATTAATTAATGATCCTATGTGGTTAAATAATAAGGATGATTAGTAACAGGAGGATAGTTCTATTGTATATATGCGTACTAGCAATTAAAATAAATTCAGAGATGAAATAATGTGAATAATATTTATTAAAAGTTACATTACTGATTTTTTTTTTAAGTGACTAATTGTTTTAAAAAAAGTTATTAATTTTTAAGAATTATTGATTTGATTTGCATACCAGTACTATAATTTTTTTTTATTAAGTAAACAGTGACAGAATTTTTATTTTATTTTTATTTTTTATTCAGTTGTTGGCCCAAGATACCAACGAGAAGATTTAACATTAGGTTGGCCTCATTGTCTTTCTAAAGGCACCACTGGAGTGTGTGGTAATTTTTTTTTTCCTTCTTCATTTATGTTCTTCTATTTTATTTATTAAAACTAATATACATGTATATTTTGTGAAACATACGAGTACCATATACAATACATTTAATTAGATGTGTTTAGTTGTATCTCTGAGAGAGTATTATTAATGAAAGTTGAATGCTAAATCAAAAGATTTGAGACTATAATGTGAAAATGACATGCAATAGTAAATTACAAGTCAAGAATTAGATTTTTTGTTATGTCAAATAGGTCACTGTTTCTGACAAAGGAAATGAGAAAATGTGCAGTTTTAGTATTTTCTGTGAAATTTTTTGGAACTGTGAATAATAGGCTTAACTAAATTTAGATTTAGAGATTAATGGTTGATTTATATAGTCTTACCCCAGTGAATGTCCCAGTAAAACATTCAATGGCATACTTATGTACTGACATAGATTAGTCTACAGTCCAGTGCTGACAAAATAGCACAGGAAATATCTAATGCAGATTTTCTATGAAAACAAAACACAATATAGGCCTTTGCTAGTCATGATTATGCGAAAAACAAAGAAATTATCAAAGAAAAGAAAAATAACTTCACACTGTATTATTAAACCAACTGTTGGCTTTTTTCTATAAAACATTGTAATAGCTCACATTGCAAAAATTTAATGTTTACTAACATCTTCAATTAAATTTTTGTTAATGTCAGTCATGCTGTTACAAAGAAACTGCAATGTACCGGTACATACTGCATATATACAGTACTGTATGGGATTTTTTTTTGGTACCATTCTTCATATTTATATTTCTATAGAAACGAGACATATAATTTTTTTGTAAATCCTAAAATAAATGAAAAACATTTAGAAGTACGAGTCCAAAATATGCAATATTATTATTCCTTTTAATAATAATATTGCTAAGTTTTTTCATGTTATCATAAATTTTTAAATTTGTATTTTAAACTCCTTTTTTGATTATATATTTAATATTTGAATTAAATTTAATTCTTTTTTTTTTTTTTGTTTCACGAGTCTAGAATATAATTTATTATTAAAGTGAAGATCCTGACTTTTTCGTAATGGCATAATATTTTATGGGTTAACACAGTGAACAAAAGTTAAATGTTTTGTTTTTCAGCCATGCAAACTTTCTTGAGCACAATCAGCATTTTCCCTAAAGCTATTCCATGATAATTTGTTAAACTATAGACTAAACTAAGTCAGTCAATCTAGTTGACATCGTCTAGCATTGGCTAGTGATTAAATTCACAAGTAAAGTTGGAATATGCGCAGTGGCAATGCAGGAATTAACTATTAATTAGTTTCCGTTTTTTTTTTTTTTTTTTTAACATTATTTAAAGTGTTAAATAAATAATTATCTTCATTCTTTACTTTTTTTTTTTTTTTTTTTAACATTATTTAAAGTGTTAAATAAATAATTATCTTCATTCTTTACAATTTACATATTGTTAGATTATTTTCAAAACATACAACATGACACGGTGTTATAATAGAGAGGTTACTAGGAATGATTAATTAAAGCAAAATTGATATAAGGTAACTAAAATAAACCATAGAAATATTATTGCATTAAGTAGAATTAAAATGTAAATATTTAAAAACTTCCGTCAGCATTGTTATCTCTGGGAACATTGCAGAGAACTGGAAAGTTTGGAAACAAGTATTTCAAGTTATGTAAAGGTGACCTGAATCGAGAATAAGAAAATGAAACACATGCTTCATGTAATTGGTAAAGAAGCTCTGGAAAAATTAAACATCTTTATGGTATCTGATATAGAAAGAGCAGATATACAGTAAACAAGATCATTAAAGCCTTTGATGAACTCTGCATACCAGGTACAATGAAAGTATTGAAAGCATGTGTTCTTCAATCGTGAGACATTTTGGTCATTCTTAACAGATCCGAAAAAACAATTTATTCGCAATTGTGGCTTCAAGCAATTAAAAAAAAAACTCCTACAAGACTAGAATTAGAATTATAGATGGAATCATAAACAAAAATTTAAAAGAAGGCCAACTATCAGTGGAAAATTTATCAAAATTTGCCAAACATTGGAACAAACAAAATAGAAAGTAAAATGATAGAAAAAGAAAATGTACATGGAAAAAAAAGTCAAGAAGCACTTATGAGTTACAAACAAATCAAAAAGAACTGCCTTGGCAAAAATCAAAGATATAATTAATTATAAAACAAAAAAGAGAGTTTCTATAAACCAAATGTACAAGGAAAATTAATGTGGGGAAGGCAACATGGAATAAATGAATGTTCAGCTTAGTGTAAAACATGTAAAGCTTTCAAAGTTAATAATAATTTTGTTAAAATGTGTAAAATAAGACGTATCAAACTGTAGAAATTTGATCCAATCAGTAGTCTTGTAGGAATTGCAATAATTTTTATGAACATTATTTTAGATTATAAAAACAATCAAAATAAAGTTTTAGATCTAATTATCAATACGAAGTTAGAATACTACTTTGATTATTTTCTATTTCATGCAAAAATAATTTTATTAAAAGTCACGAATCTTTTTTTTTTAATAGTCTAGCAGGGTTTTTTTTTAAAACTTTTCATTCAGTCTAAACATGCTTGTTTCCATGTCTGACCCTGTTGAGATGTTTAAAAACCCTATCCGCACGAAATGGAAATGAATCCTGCCTTTAGTGAGGCTGTTTGTTTGATTTTTTTTTTCTTAAAGTTGGCCAAGAAACAAAATGGATCAGTTTAAATATACAAATTACAGTATATTAACATACACAATTTTTTTTTTTTTTTT
>PXIH01S0001148.1:13390-33106 GCA_003024985.2 Euperipatoides rowelli
TCCCAGTTTTAATCCTAAACTTTTTTTTAAAAAAAATTGTAATCAGCATAAATTAAAGTGTTTCATCATAAATTATCTAGGTAATTTGTAAAACGCTTAAACAATATATGCAAATAATGAATTAGCTTGGTTACTAAGGCTGCAGTCGAAAAGTACACTTTGTTTTTTATGAGAGTACTTCCGGTGTAATAGTGTAAGGTGTACTTTATAACCACTCTTTTAGAAGCAATAATGGCCGCTATTGACGAGCGCGTAGACTAAATGTTAATTTTTGCTCCATATATTAACAGCTTACCAGCAAAATTTAAATATAACACAACTTGATAAAGTTAAAGAACGTTTTTAATATTTTATTGTGGCAATTTATTATATAAAATTATATATATACAGTATACAGTGTAAATACAAAAACAGTTTATATAAAACAATATCTAGCTAGATATTTAATTATTCATCTTTTTTTTTTAATATTTCTTATTGAATTGGGATAAATAGTATAGCCTAACGTAAAATAAAGAATTTACAATAACGTAATTATTAAAAAAATATGCTTAAAGAAGGGACCTTAATCTAAATAAACATGTTTAGTATAATAAAATATGTTAGGGCATTGATTTTATATGATTTTTCCCAAGAGTACTGAAATTGCTAAAAGTCTCATTATCTGATTGACTTCCTTCTTAAAAACATCATCAATGAAAGGGTTAAGGGCAAGCTTAATGTTCTGAAATTAAACCCCCCCCCCCCCCAGTTCTCTAATTTTTAAAAAAAATTTTGATGTTCATATTTTTATTGCCATTAAATAAGTTTCTAATATAAAGACTTGAATTGTGTTTAGGCAGAAGTCCAATAAGTAATATTAATTTTTTCAGCCATTGTTAACTCCATGACCGACCAGTGTTTTCCATGATGGAAATAATGCATCAAGGAAAAATTATTTGAAAGACTTTCTACCTCTATTGAATTTTGAATAATTTAAGATTGTAAAAGCTTCAGTTTTTAATTTGGTGTATTTGAAAATGCAATGACAAAAGTTACCTAATAAAATGCTAAATGAATTGCAAGTTTTGCTTTGAAATAGCACCTCTTGATTAGCATTTTTATTCTGCCTAGTCAAGAATCAAAAAGTTCAGGAATACAGTAATAGAATTCCATTTGATTATTTTTTTTCTCAATATTTTTAAAAAAATTTCCCAACTTGCTGTACAGTGATTTCTACACTAATATCAGTGTTCTAACTAGAAAATAAGGACCACAGGGGGGAAGCTTACCCCTAGCCTACCGAGCCTTACCCAAAATTTTTTTTATAAATGTATTGGGCATAAAAAAAACAAGTTTTTTTTTTTTTGTAAAAAAATAATGACCAAATATATTTTTTTCAATAAATTCACATACCAAAATTATTTTTTATTAAAAATNCTTCTTTTGGTCATGTATCCCCATCTTGCTGCTGCAGTAAAAAAAATTAAATTCATTACATTCAATAGAGTCTACAAACTTAATATATAATTGACATTTGCAACAACTGCGCATATATTAAAGGTGCTGATTGGTTAACTGTTTTGGCCGGCGAAAGTTCTGACAAAATTATCAAAATCGATCAAAAGGTTTATTGTACCTTGCTGCCAGACCACGTTAAAAACATTTTTCAAATTTTTACTTATTTCTACCACAATATGTTTATAAAGTGGAAAAAGTGTTCTTTTTAATGCAAACATGTGAAAGGTTTAAATTTTCCAAGTCATTGTAAGATTGGTGGCTATACTTTGGTAGAATCCAAAGCATAGCCACCAACCTTACAATGTTAAAATTAAGAGGGGGGAGGAGGTCTTGAGCTCATCTCATAGCCGGGTCAGGGGAAATCCCCCCCCCCCTGAAATTTGATCCGAGTTAACTTTATACAAACATAATTTATTTGAATAATCTGGTCTTTCTGAACATTTTTCAGACTTGTATGATCCAGATAATGAAAAAATTGAAAATGGTGTTTATATAAAATTCTTAATAGTTGAAATCCTAGCTGTTTATGATGATAACTTGGAAGTACTTAATAGTTTCAAACTTCTAAAAATATATACATGCGGACGACTCCATCTATGAATTGAACAAAGATATGATATTCAATCTTCCATCGNTAGTAAATCAGCTCATCAGCTTCAAAAGTTGTCATTTGGAATTTACTTAACCAATTATAGTGTTGAGTAAATTCTTAAAGCTGTTTTTATGAAATCTGAACTTAAGTAGATAGAGTATGTACAGTGTATAAAGTTATATAAAATAATGAACTTTTAGGATACATGTTTCATTTGTTTACTTACATGTTACAACTCTATTTCAACCATTAAATTTTATCATTTCATTGGAAAAGTAGAGTTTTTCTTTGGAAAATCTACATAGTCCAAGGTACAACATGGCTAGGACCAAGATACAACACGGGTGTTGTATCTTGGTTCTAAAATTACTTTTTCTTAATATTAAAAAAAAAAATCAATAACAGGGCTAAAATAAAATTTCAAAAAAAAATATATGTGATGCATATTATCATAGAGAATCAATAAAAATCAATATATTTATTTTTATATACTAACTAAAGGAAAAATAAAAATGTCGAAATAGGACCTAGGTACAACACCTTCCCCTAATGGCAATAGGATACAATTTACTACCGCTATTATTTCTGACATCAGCCTCCACAGAAAAGTGTCCATGAATTATTTGTTTCTGAGCCAAACCATGTTGCATTTTCAGTAAAGTCTAAAACTATATATTCATTTTTTTTCATAAAATGCATGCTTTAAATATGAAAATAGGAGTACATGCTTTTATAATGGATTAATGCGACATGTTGTTATTCTTCCACATGTATATTTCTTTACTTCAGGTGAATTTGGAAACATTGCACATTTAGACATAACGCATAAACAAAAGTGAAAAAGAGGACACCCCAAAATTTTGTGTCTGGGGGAAATCCTACAGTAAAGTCCAGGGACAAGCCTTGGGGCGAGAGGGAAGTCACCCCCACTAAATTTTTATATTTTTTATATTACACAGTGTAAATACTATATAGAGCACAGGTTTGGAAGTTCAGAAATTGACTATATTGAGACATTTATGTAGGCTGCATTAACAAGAAAATATAATTTTTAATCTAAAATAGCCAATAGTGTTTTATTTGTTTATTATTTAGTACTTGGAATATTTAATTAAAAATAAAAACATTTTGTGCAGAATTTTAGAAAGAATAGTAAAGTATAAACTACTCAGAAATAAGTAGATGCCATTAATTTATTAAATTCAAAACACCAAGTAAAAATAAAATAATGTTGCATAGTTTAAAATCGATCGCTGATTCAAAACTTTTTGATTAGTAATGACTACAGTGCCTATAATGAGTCTAATCACATAGTATTTATTAAAAACTCGGCACAAAGTAAAGCCTTTTAAAATACAGTATATTGGCCACTGGGCATTTATGGGTAACAGAGCAGAAGTTAGAAATGAATGTAAAATGTATCGGCTGTTTATTTTATTAGCATAAAAAACGCCCACTTTGTGTGATGTCATCAGCTGGTAATAAAATCAAAATCTTTATATTTTTCAATAAAAATTTGTGAATGACGTTAAGGTCCCATTACAACTGCTAACTAACTTATTAATGGAGGGGTTAAAAAAAAAACACAATTCAAGAATTAAACAAGGAGCACAAAATTTGGAAATAAATAAATAGCAAATGCATTCCATACCGCATGCAATTAAATAAATCTATGCACATGTTTAGTATTGCCAAATAAGCAGATAGTTTTGGTGATTGTATTATTTTGGTAAGTGAGCAAATGTTTAAAAAGTGAAAATTTCTTGGACTAAAATAATGGCTAAATTCAAATTTATTAAAATTCTTACTATTAAATAGTATTTTCGTATTTCAGTTTGATATTTGTTTTATTATTATACGTTTATTGCAAAATACTAAAAAATCGGAACACTTGGCAGCTATGCAAAGTATCTCACAGATGGCCATTGGAGTATTAGAATTTGCTGTTTAAGGATGGGGGAGTGTCTTAATTAAAAAGGATAAATGGGAAACAGGATTACATACTTGAATTTTGTTTATTTTGAGAGAAAATCTTTACAGGATAGTCAACTTTTGTTATGGTGCTTTTTGAATACGATTTTAATGAACATGTAGCACGGTTGAAGATGAGTACATCAGGCGGGCTTATCGTACTGACATTCTGACAATTCTTTTATTTTTAATTAAATTTTTGAAATAATTTTTTTTTTGTAATCTCATTAATTTAAAATAAATTAACAAATAAAAAGTTGAAAGAAAAAAACTTTTATAGTATGGTTATTACATTTTTTTTAAAAAAAAAAAACTGTTTAATCCCGTAAATAATTTCTGAATAAAATGACCAGGGCGGAGGCAAAAAGTAGAAGGGCGCTGCACCCTTCTGTAATTACCTAGCTAGAACACAATATAATTGAAACAATGGACATCATCAAAACAACAGCAAAAACAAAAAAACGCATTCAAATTTTGGCCCAAGAATTACTTTTATCTGATACCCTGGAAGATAGAATGAATAATTTGATGAATATATCTCTTTGCTCTGTCAAGATATAATAATTCATTGAATTTTTAAAATAATAAGGACTAGAAGGTTTTTAAACAAGTATTTTGAAAGGGAAATGATTTAAAGTTTTTATGCTGAATATTGTTCCAGATATTGTTTACCATCCCTCTACCAGATCACCTTGGCATGATACCCTAAAGTACAAATGGCAGCAAATTATTAATATTTGATAATTTAATGAATATACAGTAATTCAAATATTAAAATAAATGTTATCTGGGTTAGATAAACTTCTTCATAATTTGTTAATTTGTCATATTTTTTGTTTCAAGTCTAATCAAAATTATTAAAATTTTTTTGGAGTTATGAAATTTTTAAGCAATTGTTAGATGTGTCAGATTTAGTTATTGACAAAATATAATCGAAATCTATTATTTTTTCAGGAAAGCTCAAATAATAAAATTATTCTTGATCAGTGAAAAAATATTCTTTGTTTCTCAATATACATGTAGATATGATTTTAAAAAATAATGGTAAATGATAGTTGGTTCCTATAAAAATTTTATTGAATGGTTTAGCATAATAAAACATTAACTATTTAGGAATTTTAAAACTCTTAAATCTCATCTGTTGTATACTAATGTTATAAATCAAGATGGGATGAGGGATTTAATAATGGGCAACATATAAATTTTTCAAGGGGGGTTTAATTTTTTTTTTTCAATTTGTATTTTAAACTTTTTTTTTTCTGTTTTGCAGGACATGGAGAACAAAATTCGAAATACATTAAATGAAATCTACTTTGGCAAAACAAAAGATATTGTCAATGGTCTTAGATCTGTTATGCCCCTTGCAGACCAGAAGCAACAACAGGCTCTCAGGAATGATTTGGCGCAGGCTTTAAGGAAGCGGCAAGCTGAAAAATCAGATAATTAAATTAATCTGCCTTTAATTGCTACATTTTCCAGCCTTGCTCCAATTTCAAATGCTGCAATCGAGATTTCCCAGAGCATTGAAAAAATAAGAAACAATTGGTCTAACCATTGCAGGGAAATTTAGACTTAATCCTGAAACTTTTAAGGTTGACCCATGCAAATCAACTATATTCTAGAAACAAGATCCATGATTTAGATGTTTCTTGATTCCAAGCAGTGCAAAAGGGATATTTCCCATCCCACCCCTTCTTCCTTATTTTTTCTTATTTTTTTTGTCAGACTTTTATGACATAGCCTACTTACTTTTTTTCCCCCCAGCATTTATTTTTCCTTTTTTGTACCTGTAAGTTGAATGAGACCTCTCAGTCTACCAAATCTTTGTACAAGAAATTGACAAGAAAATCGAAGAAAATGAGAGAATTGATCAACATTCCAGTTCCATTGTTATAAATTATATATATTTGCCAGTAATCTTTTACAACTTAACCATATCACTATCCTGAATCAATTATTTACCACTGTTGAAAATAATATGGGGAGGGGGGAAACAAAGTGAATGAGAAATCAACTTTTATTTCAGACTTTCAAATGTTCCTATGTTAAAGTGATCAATATTAGCATGTATTTTTTTTTTTATAATTATTTAAATTATTATTGGAAAATTCAGAGCCAAACAACAAAGAAATAATGGGCATTTATTATAATATTCTCAGTCAGCATTATTCTTACATTTGCTGCTTCTATTTTTATTAATAGTGATTGTATATAACTGTCTTAAAGATTAAATTATGGAATATTATTCCTGACACTATTTGTTAAGCTTTGTTGACTTAAGGTTTGTGTCTCCCCTCCTTATGAATAGACTTATATTTGATAAGGCACCGAGATGCTGCCTTCCTGAAAAACCTTAAATTTTATTAATTTTATGACTGCATTATGATATCGTGAATTAATCTGGAAAATGTTTGTAGGCTATTTAAAAAAAAAGTGCATGCAAAAATGTGTGAATATGTAATTTAATAAAAAAAAAAATTTTTCTTAGTTTTAAATACATAATTTAAAAAGGTAAATTTAAAACAATAACAAATGACAATATTCTATAAAATAAGAATTTTGTTGATGTTTAACTTTATTATTTGGTCTCCTACTAATTTATTTCTTGATTGAGTTCTAAATTCAGACTTTTAGATTTTTTTAGCATGGTAAAATTTAAAGGTCTAATGAACTGCTTTTTATTTTTATTTATTAAGATAAAATATTCTCTGCTTTCCATCTGAGGTTACATTTCAATATATAAAATTCTTTGAGTCCCACATTAGATTGATGAATCTAATGTAAGCACTGTGATGTTAAGTAAACTTACTGTAAGTTACTGTATATGCATTGTATACAGTCAGGGCCGGATTAAGGCATGGACTTTAGGGGCTGCAGCCCAGGGCCTCTGACTTGCTGTATGGCCTCTTAAAATTAGCGAAACTGGAAAGTTATTTCATTTGTGAATGCTGAATCAAAGTAAATACACTCCAAATTATCTATTTAAAAATAGGGTTTGAGGAATAAGCTGTATATATTTATAATAAATATACTACATTAAAAAAACACTCGATGTAGATACAGTATGTAGACTATATTGTATGACTGTTTGTGATGCTATACAGACTTTATACTTTGAATAATGGATTAATTGATTCCCTGCAAAGCATTCCTTTTATTGACATCTTTTATTGTTTTGAAATCTGACATTTAATGATAACTAATGTGAATTTAGAGAAGAGTTTATCCAAGATTAAACATGCATTATAATGTATGTATACAGATCGACAATAAGAGAACAACTACTAAACAGACTTGCTGTCGTGGTGATTGAGAACAATGGTCTCGATACCTACAATTTATTGATGTTTTGGAGGAATTTGTTTCCAAGAAATTACATAAAGTCAATGTTTAAATTTTAATTGTAATTACTGTATCTTTGTTAAATTAAATTTTTTTTTTTTTGTAATCAAAATAACATTTATTTTCTCATGCTATGTTTCAAGCTTGACTTGAAAACACTATGCCTGTTTAATGGAATTTGGGTCAGAATTTTCAATTGTGACTAAAATAAATGTTATTTGGAAGACTAGGCACTTGTCATTTTACACACACACATACACAAGGTCGATTTGAACAGTGGTCAAGTGTAAATATAAATATAGTGTATTTTATTTTAAATGGACTATCTTTTTTTTAAAAGAATTCAAATTTTTATTCTAATTTATATTTAATTTAAAAATGGATACGGATTATGTTGAAATTAAAAGTTAATGAAAAATTAGAAGCATTAATTATTATTAAATACATGAATGTTTATGAGATTGTTGTTTTTATCTGAAAAATTATAAAAAAAACAGCTCATAAAATATGTTCTTTACAAAAAGAAAAAAAAAAAAATTTGCTTTTTTTTTTTTTTTTTTTTNTTAANTTGAAAAAATTGTCCCGGTTTGACAGTCAAGGGTAGCTAGCCCTATTATTAGGACACCTAAAAGTCAACATTTTAGAATGACTTTACATCTTGAAAATAAATAATGAAAGGGTTAAAATATACAAATACTGTAAATAGTTTAGGTTTTTGTTATTTAATAAAGCTTACCTATCTGTTTTCACAATAACTGTGAAATGGGGCCCTGAAATGGAACTGGCATTTAAGGGCCTCTTCACCCTGCCTTTGCCTGTGCACCTGGCTAGTTACAGCACTGATACCTGGTATATACTATACCCAAACAAAGTTTGAAATAAAAAAAATAATTACAATTAGGAATGGAGATAACAGTTTTTTTTCATATCTGTTAGATTTTTATAGGTATGTATACCACTTGTAAAATATTGACAAACAGCTAATAAACATTTAAAAGTAGCTAATCAATTAAATTATTCATTTAAAACATGATTAGCTTATGAAAAATAGTAATTATATAAATTCAATAAATTAAACAATTAGAAAATGAAAACTTGATTAATTCTAACACACATTAATGTTTTATAATTTTGACAATAAAAATCAACCACCTCCACAATCATTATTATAGTAGATTAATATACTGTTGATCTAAAATATTAATAGAATAAAATCTGAAAACTAATACAAAAATCGAAAATTATTGTGAATAATTAAAAATAAAATGTGTTTGAATTTACTCTTTTTGACCAATTAAAAATAATGTCCTAATACCCAATACAAACTTATATGCATATCTAATAAAAAGCAGTTGAAATTTTATGCAATATGATGTCAATGAATTTGTTAGTATGAGCTATAGGATTTAACAAAACATCCATATGAATATTTGGAAATCAGCCAATCAAGAACACAAACTTTAACCATGTGATCGCTTGGATTGATTTGGTGATAAAATATAAAACGTGTTCTATTTTGAAGCATAATGTAATGGTTATCATTATGGATTGGTATTAGGTATGACTACTTAATTAAAATCTATGATCTTGAATACTTTCTTAACCCTCCCAATCCAGTTCATTAAACAAAACTCGTGTGTATATCCAGATTTTTTTTTATTATTGTTTAATTTTATATAAAAACAAATATCTTTCAAATGATATAAAGTCAAAATTTTTGAGTAAAATCCATTATAAAATTTAATGTGTATGCGATATACAGTACATCTGGATATACAGAAATTTTGTATGCATATACGTTTGAATATACTGTATAGGATATGCTATGTACTGTACATCAATGGAAATGCAACAATTTTTATAATTATTAACTTTGCATTTTAGTCTTAAATTGTTTGATTTCATGAAATAATACATATAAAACCAAAATATATACAATTAGTACAAAAAAACAAAAGCTTATTTATATAGATTATATTACATAAGGTAGTTATTTATAAATTTGGATAAAGTTGAGATTTGAAATCCTGAATCCCCTCTGCCTTTATTCATATACTTTTTAATATTTTTATAAAAAGCATATGTTTATTAATCCTTTCCACTCCCAAGTCAATCCTCAATCAACATTTATAATTTTGTAGTTCTGATTCAGAATCGACTTTGTCCCTCGAATTCAATTATCATTATCAAAAATGTTTCAATTACTTTTTTTTTTACTTTCAAAGACTTTAAATAGATTTGACTTTAATTATCCCAAGAGCTTTTAAAAAAAAATTAAAAGAATACCAGTACAGTACTAATTATAAAAAATAAGCAGTCAATGTAGTTGAAATTTATTCATTATTAATTTTCATTAAAGCAACTTTTTTAAAATTAAAACATCAGAATTGTTTGCTATTTTTTTTAAGTATTTATCTCTCATTCAGCACTCAAATATCAGATCAAAAGAAGAGATAATATAAATTAGTGAAATAAATGTTTGAAAATAATGGTTTATGTATGTTCCACTCCAATGGTGGTCCTCAATCTACAGTATATTTATAATTTAGTAGTTCTGCTCCAAAGTTAATTCAAAATCGATTTTTGTCTTTCAAATTCAATAATAATTATTTTTGTCTAAAATGTTTCAAGTATTATTTTTTGATGCATGAACTACAAAAAAAAAAAAATCGAGGGATTGTGCTGTTTTGTAGTAACAGAAAAGTCAAAGGTGGAAGACATGAAACTTATTTATATTGTGAAACTTGTTCAAAGCTACCAGCTTTACATGTACAGTAGGTGAATGCTTCAAAAAAAGTAGCACATGGAAAAAAAATTACAAATGAATTGCATTATTATATAATATAACTTCTAAATAGAGCATAATATGCTATATATACTGTATATATACATACATAGTATATACAAACTATATACTGTGTATATATATATATATATATACACACACACAGTATATATATATATATATATATATATATATATATATATATACATACACACAGTATATATATATATATATATATATATATATATATATACATACACACAGTATATATATATATATATATATATACCGCAGAATGCCGAAAAATATTAACCTTTTTTTTTTCCTTGCTCCAAAAATGTACATACAAAACTTGCTGCTGGCCAGTCAAACTCTGGAAACATTTTTTTTTTGTTTGCCAAAAATTCTGAAATATTGAGTTGCAGCTAAGAATCCAATTAATAAATGTCTTGAATACTGTAACTATTATTTTTGATTAGAAAAATGGTTGGAAGTGTTTTTGATGTTTTTTTTCTCTTTTTGACGTTCTCTTTTACATTTTTGCTGTTATCCTGAAATGATTTGCCAAATGCTAGTAAATTATTTGATCTTTAAACGCTTTTATTTGATAAGCTATTTAGTATAATCTTTTCCCATACCTCTAACTTAGAAATTGCTAATATGTTAATTGTAGTATGGGCATTAGATTTATTTTTTAATATTTGTGTCATTCCATTATTTGGATGTAAACATCTTGCAAATCTTTTGTTGATTTCAATGATGTGCTATTTATCACAACACTCCAGTTCTTTAAGCTATTTTTTTTTGGTACAAGTCAAATAATATATTTTAACAATTAAAAAAATATAAACATGCTGATGTAATTTTAAAAGTTGTTATAAATTTAAATAGGCTTGTAAATGATCTCACAAATTATATAGGCCAACCAGATTTAGTTAAATACTAAGAAATAATTAGCTTTTTCAGTAACAAGAATATTAGCTTTTTAAAGTATAAAGATGCTAATATCAATTACCCACATAAATAATTTTTATTTAGTAACTTCTTTACATAATGAGCTTCCGCTCTGATTATTTTCTTTTGATGATAACTATGTAGCCTACTTAAGTACTACATCTTACTGGGTTTTTCTTTTTAATTTAAATTCACGGTGTGATCCTTGGAATTATTTTCCATTTTTGTTCCATTGAGAATTGGTCACGATGTAGAGCAGAAAGTTAGGGTGCATTCGCGAAATGGTTCTGAATCAGTTCTGAACTAAAAAACCAAGTTCTAAGTTGTTCGCGAAAGCATTTCTGGAGTGTTTGCAAAGTTCTAGAACCTACATCCAGTTCCTCAGAACCAGGTTCTAGAGCCTAGTAGCCGAGGAATTAGTCAAGGTTTTAACAGTTGCGTGTACAATCAAATTGGATAACCGCATTTTTTATTTTATTTACAGTCCTAATCTTAGCGTAATCCTGAACCCTAACTCCAGCTACATATAAACCCAATATGTCCCAACCCTATGATAATCTAAAGGTGAAATAATCCTTTTTCAATCAATTTCAATAATTTTAACACAAACTTCCGTCGGCCATAGCGTTAACTAATCAACGGCACAATTCTTATAAAACTCGACTAATTCCCTCCTCGCTACTAGATTTGCCTGCAGAGCTCACTTTTTTCTTAAAATATTTCATCTATGAAAGGATGGTGACTGACCTTTTGTCACTACACATAGATAGCCTTACCACAAATGTTTTTTTGTTGACTAATTTTTTATATTTTTCTTCACTTTCTAGAGTTAACACGAATGTCTCCATATTAAAGCTAATTTTTTCTGGTGGTGTAACTACAAGTAGCATTTATTTCACTTTTTTTTTTGTTCCATGTGTTATATATATAATCTAAGAATACAGCATTTATTTCAAATCTATAACTAGTAAATTTTTACTGACCGTTTGCAAAAGTTTGAACAAAATCAAACTCAAAAGGGTTCAAAGGTCACATTTCGATTTTATGACGCCGGTAGTTGAAATTTTTTTTTGGTTGTAAAATATAAACTGGAAACCATAAAAGAACAGCTAATTTTCTTTTATGGACACTACATTTTTTTTTTGTAGAACATATTCTAAGAAAATGTTTATCCAATTGGATTAATTTATTTTTCCCATGTTATTATTAATTGGTCTTATTCAAATAATTAAAAATAGAAATATAGTCTTTTAAAATATTTAGGCCCACTTATAGCTATTTATAATGATAACATCACCACCAAATATGAATAAAATGGAATTTCAAGCAATTGTTGGAAATTCAATCATTTTCAAATAGTAAAAAAAATCAAAGATTTTGTTTTGGGTTAATAAATCGATTGCATTTTTCCCCTATAGTAGACAGAGAAATGGGGATCCACTTTTTTTTTTTTTTGCCATTATATTTTTTAAAATTAAATTGCAATACAACAGGAACATTTATTCCAAATATGAATAAAAATTTAATCAGTTTAGTAAATGCATAGAACCTATAAATATTCAAATTAATAAGTTAATTACATTAATTTTTTTTATTTCTAAAAAAAAAAAACATCCTTTACATCAAAGAGATGTGAATAAAAGAAAATTAAGTTTTGAAATTCCTTTCCTTTTTTATATAGTTTAAAATTTTTTGACAAAAACAGGTCAGAATCCGTTATCTGCCCACCAACATAATTAACGTTAGGAGTCACGACAACTAAAACATAGCGCGTGGAATTAAAATTAAATTAAAGAATAAGGATGGAGTAAGTCTCATTCAGACTTTTACATCCCTTAAAAATAAACTAAAACTCAATATTCTGAAAAAGGTAGTCCAATCTGTTTTTGAACTGATGTAAGCTTGATGACATCACTATTTCATTAGGCAGCCTAATCCAATTATTTATTAATAATAATTAATAAAAATACTAATAATTATTAATTATTAGTATTTTTTTTCTCGCCAATTTTAGTATATTTTCTTCACAGTCCTAATCTTACCGTAACCCTGAATCCTATGCTAATCTAGTTGTGAAATAATCTTTTGCTGAGCGCCGATCTAGATAATTTCAACTTACATCAGCCATATTGGGCAGATAACGGATCTTGACCCAAAAACATTTTAACCAAATTTGAAATGTTCTTTAATAAATTAGACTAAACTATATTATATAAGTTCATAATAGTTTTGATTTGTTAATACTGTATTGTAATTTTAAATACTTTAAATGAAATTTAAGTTTCAGATGATTAATGATATTTGGGTCCCTTTTTAATAAAATACAATGTTAGGAAAAAATGTTAAAGGGGGGCAAGGGCATAAAATAGAAGCGGTTAATGATTGAAACCTGTTATTCACTTTTGCCGCGTTTTTAACATTGCGCATATATTTTTGTCATTACGGTTGATTTTTCGGAAGTTAGATCAAAATTATCAAAATCGATCAAAAATGGATTGTTTCACCCCTTCATCATCATAGGGTTGGGGGGAAAGTGGGTTTAATACATAGTATGGGTTTAGGGTTGTGGTAAGGTTAGGACTGTAAACAAAAAAAAAAAGGCTGCTACGAAACAGAAAAGAGGATTAACAGATTTCAATTTTTAACCGCTCGTACATAAAATTGTTTAATTGTACACTTAAGAGGATTTTTCTAAAAAATGAACCTGTGCTGGGATATATTTTATAGTAGGTGTAATTTTAACCCAACCATTCCAATTGTAGATTTTAATTGATTTTCTTTCATGTTTTAACATGGAAAGAAATGCATTTTATAATTTTTTCAAATTTTGCACTAACACGTATTTTCCTGCTAATTATTTTTTACCAACACACTTAACTTTTTTCATCAGTGTTTTAATTCTTAAAAATGTCTAGTTTTGAAAAGGAGATTACATTTTTGTAATGATAGTTTTAAACTTAATAAATCATTTTAATAATGAAAGTGTTAAATAAATTAACTTTATTTATTTTTTAAAACATCTGTACTGTATTTCATTGAATCATGTGAAGGAAACTAGTATTTGTGTCTTGCTATTCTTATTTATTAATGGATGGGATTTAAAAAAAAATTGTTTTTTAGTTAAAGCTGTAAATATTTTTAAAATGCTCATTGTTTTAAGTGATGTCAAATGGTTAAGTTGGTTACTAAAAGACTGGTATTTCTTTCTGTTAATTTGTTTTCTATGGATAACCTTATGTGCCTTGTAAAGCAAGGGCTACTAGGTTTCCTACTTAGGAAGAATTCACTTGTTTTAGGAGCTGGATTGTGATATAAAAGTTGCAAATATTTTCTTTGCAACATGTATTATGTTCTAATTTGAAGAATAAAATTTATTATTACTTTCAATACAATAAAAATGAACTTTGAAATTGTTTAATTTATTAGTTCAATACAGTAATAAAAAGACTAATAAATCAACCATTCTTGCATTGGGGAGTGGGTAATGACATCACTAATGATGTAGGCTAATGTTGGGCACTAGTTTGTACTTGAGATTTATTTAAATCTGCAGCATATTCCATACCTTTATTTAAAAAAAAAAATCATGGATTTATTTGTTGCATAGATAAATTGTTCAGACTTCACATTTAATTTCATCAAATATACCATTATGAAAGCCACTGTGTAACTAGACTAAGTCATTTGGCCCTTCCCTGGTAAAGAAACACTTGGGGAGTGGAAATATGGCATCCAGAGATACAGTATACAGGCTATGTTATGTATGTATTTGGCAATGCCAAATAACCTAGCAACACAGCATGAGATCAAGAAGGGATTTTCTCAAGAAGTAAAAGGGACTTGATCTGTATATGGATACGACATGTCTCATGTAATCTTTCCAGTAATACTTTAATGATGAAGTAGTAGTATCATAGTAATAGATGTTTAGCAAATTATATGTAATATTTGTTGTAAACACAACATGGTGGCAGCAGTATAGTGAAATAAAATAATAATAAAAAGTTAATTGCACTTGGAATAACGTGAAAAAAAAAGTCGGTAAATGGATTCCTATCGTAAGCAAATGGAACTATCCCTTCAAGGAAACGTAGCTGAACACTGGTGAAAGTTGTTGTATAGTAGATCTCAATGTAATGAGATCTCGGGAACTAATAAGATCGCTGCAGTATGTAGCAGATATACCATGTAACATGTTTTTGTACCGCTAAAAGTTATCTTAAACTTATGTTATTAGAATAAATAGCATTCTACATATGTATGTTGTTATAGTCTTATTAAAACAAGAAGACAACTACAGTATATTGGTGATGTAGGAAAATAAAAAGAATGAAAAAGGTTTGCGGGGAAAAAAAGACTGAGTCCAAAAGTGTTTTGTAAGTAAAATTTTAATATTAATATAACTTGAACGAAAAACAAGTCTAAATTAAAAGTAATTTTATGAAATTGTAGAAAATATATTAATAAAATAAAATGCCAACTTTTGGAAAAATAAATCCATTCGATGAGAATGAAGAAAATTGGGAGCACTATATAGCGCCTGTACATCAATTCTTTTTGGCAAATGATATAGAAAATACAGAAAAAATTAAAAACATTTTCCTCGCGTCGGTAGGACCTAAGGTTTTTAATCTATTTGATTTATTTGCTGCTGAAGACCCAGCTGTAAAAGATCTGGAAGAAATAATTGAAGTATTGACAAAACATTATAGTCCCAAACCATCGGAAATTTTAGAAACATTCAAATTTAGAAGTAGGAAAAAACTACCACATGAATCGATAGATTATGTAGCAAGCTTACGCAGACTAGCTAGTACTTGTGGGTTTGAGGTATCTAGTCTAGACAAAACCTTACGAGACCAATTTGTGGTAGGAATTGATTCAGTTCAACAAAGACTGTTTGAGGAGTAGATATTAACTTTTGAATGTGCAGTAAAAAAAATAGTGAGTACAATGACGGTAGCAACAAGAAACATCAAAGAATTGAAAAGTGCAGGAATCGGATTGACTGACAAAGTGAATAAATTATTTTTAGATAAAAATAAAAAAATTGCATAGACCAACAATTAAAAATGAACAGAAAGTAAATAATAGAAATTTTATTAATGCATACGTTGTGATAAAACAAATCACNAACAATCATATTATTTACTAACTATTAATTACAGTATAAATTATTATATGATATAAATACATTATATTATTGTTGTTGTTGTTGGAGTCTGAACATATAAGAAGCTGGACATGTATCTCTTTAGGAGGTCCATGTACAGGATTGTTATATTACTACCTGGTTTATGTTCTGAACCCCTCCGCCCTCCTACCCTTGAAATTATCACCAACACAAAGGAGTTAGCTGCCTAGAAACATATTATTTATAAATGTATTTGGCTTCAAATGTAAACTTTACAATTGAATGGATTTCATTTTCCCACAAGCATAATTAAATTATTTTTCTAAATAAACTAAACTTTAATTTTCTACAGATATTGTATTTAACTGGAATTAAAATTAGAATTGTTAGTGTGCAATTGAATTAATATTTAGAGTCCTCCTGTCAAAGTTCATATTTTTAAAATCGACTAAAAACTTTTATCCTTTAATTGATTTGAATCATAAAGAAACAAAAATTTAGCAAATGAAAATTATTTTAAGAATTAAAGTTTTGTTCAGTAACAAAAAGTATATATATTGGGAAAAAAATTCAGATAGATCTCCGTTTGCACTTTTCCTGCTAACAATCAAAAACAAATTTCTTAAACTTTTAACAGGGAACCATATTAATATTGCGTCACATTGTTCGATTTCACATAGCAAAGATAACTTATACTGTATATATAATCTTTAAATACAAGTTTGTACATGCATATAATAACAATTTAAACAACTAACAATTAAGGCCTTAGATAAGTAAATATACAGTAAATCAGTTTACTTATGTTGACATTTATGTATTAAAAATTTGATTTTACTTAGAATACTTTTAATATCTTGTCTGTAATAATTTGACTCGTCACTATTTGCTGATTTGCCCAGGTAAGCACAGGTAAGCACACAACTTGCTATCAACTTCATTGTTATTATTTCCATTTGTAGGCACTCTATTTCTCAATGCCATCACAACACCTTTTCCTTTCACACCCCACTAGTGAAATTTTCACTTTGCTGCAAATATTTTCGTCTACAATCGTGGCATGATTGTTGGAAACAGGGCTCATTTTATCACCTATAATCTTATGGTAATAACATAGCTAAAATTTGTTTAACTTGCACTATTTTAATTTCAAGTGGCTTGTCAATATTTTTAATCTTCTAATTGACAACTCTCATTCTAAATAAAATTCTGTTCAGGCCTTTATAATGCATCTTCATCTTTCTATTTTTGCCCGCATAGCTCATTAGATGAGGACATAACATAGCTTCACAAAGTCTAAACTCATACAATTTCACATTACGAGCTCTTGTTTTGAATGTCAGTACAGATGAAGCAGTGAATTAGTCAAATACGTTATTACGTGCATCTTATATTTTGACTGTTATTTCAGCAATAAAATCTGGCATTTCATCACTGACTGGCTCACTTTCTCGTTTAAAATGAACTGCAGGATTTATTTGGTCAAAGGTATGAAAAAGAAAAAGGGACGATTGCCAATGATGCAATGAAATGCATTATTTAAAACTTGAAGAACATAAGGTTAGCAAAAAATGTCCCAGTATGAATAGTTCTTTTTACATATTATGTGAGTGAAAATGTTCAATAACTTACCATTCACCCACACCATTCCCTTGAGGAAAATATGCCAGTAGTGCAAATATTCTTGTTGCCTAGCCTTTTACAGAAACTCTGGAAGATAACTCCTGTGAACTGTGCTCCTCTGTCCCTTACCAGCTCATACACTCCATACCTTGGGAAAATATTGTTTAAATAATCCTTAGCTATCGTTTCCATATTAACTATTTCAGATGCAAATATCATCCTGCTAAAATGATCAGTCCATAAGACGATGTATTTGTTGAACTGTTGTGTTGGAACAAAGAGCCTTAAAATCTCAATGGAAATGCAGTTCATTAGCATTTTTTATGGTAATAATGGTTGAAGAGGTGCTCAGGTCCTAATTAAATTTCTCTATAGCAGTGGCGTAGATAGACCCGGGCCTACCATGACCTGGCCCGGGTAAATCGTACCTGGGCCCGGGCAGCCGAACACACGACGCACGTATATTATAAAATCAAAAATAATAGTTTAAATAATAGCATGATAATTAAAATAAATAAATGTTAAGATAAGACAATTTCATTTATTGCTGTATAATTCTAAATTAAATTATTAATTTGTTAAAATTAATTTGAGATTTTCAAAAACTTTATATGACTTATGGCTTACTTGTCATCCTTTTTATAGATTCTTTATTTTTTTATTCATTCATTCCGAGTTAGCTTTCACTTTATCCAGTAAGAGCAAATGGTACGCATTTAACATTTTACAATGACTCCCAAAGGAGTCTTGTGTGGAAAGCTAAATGTTTCTCCTAGTCATATCAATCTGCAATCATATTGAATTGAAAAAATAAAAGTCGTAATTTGGATCCCGAAATATGATTAATTCAATTCAACAGTATTTACAATATTTTTCTAACCTCAAGAAATTTATGCAGTAAATTCTGATATTGTTTAAAGCTTATCCATGCAATCTATTGTATTCAATCTACAGTATGTTTAATTATTTTTACTCAATTCTCGTAGACATGGCTGATATAAATTTTTAAATAGTCTTTAGGCTATTTCTTCTTCTTCTGATTATGTTGCTGGGCTTCTATTTCACCAAATGTAAACAGGAAGTGTTGTAAGGAAACTACTGCACATAGTGAGTCTTTCAATCCATTGCTGGTGTAAGAATGTAAATGCACTCGTATGCAAGAGAATTAAAAAAAATAATAAGAAAATTTTATTTATTTTAAGCTTCAATAAAGTCGTGAATGTATTTTGAATAGGAAAAAANGGCCATTTGGCTAAATGTTGTAAAACAAAAGGAAAATGAAAGTTTTTAGCCAAGACAAAAATCAAAATAAATTAGTACACAAAATGGGTGTTTTTGAAAAAGAGGGTACTGAATATCATTTATTCAGAATAGAAGCAAAATATTACCAAATCCATTCATGGAAACAATTGAAATAAATGGGAAAAATATGGCATTGGAAATTGACACGGGGTCACTATACACATTATTGAATAAAAAAATGTATGAGCAACTACCTGGAGTGAGGTTGATTAAGGAGCCTATACAATTAACATAATTTACAGGACAAAAGGCAAATATAGAGGGTTATTGTAATGTAAAAGCAAATGGAAAGGAAGATGAATTAAAAATATGGATTTTTAATGGAAAAGGATCTAATTTGTGTGGGAGAGACTGGTTAGTAAATTCAAAACTGGAAATTTTAAAGGACAGTGGAACTAAATTTCAAATAAAAAGCCTAAGTCAAAATAAATTAAACATTGAACTAAAAAAAATAATGGACAAACATCATGAAATGTTTGAAGAAAAATTAGGTACATTGAAAGGCCATAAAGT
>PXIH01S0001150.1:0-17674 GCA_003024985.2 Euperipatoides rowelli
AAAAAATCCAAGACCTAAGAGCAAATTGAAATCTTTATTTTGGGTGATTTGACGTGGAATGAGCCAGTTGCCAAATGTACCGACTTATCACTAGATCTACTGATTTTATTTTACAAACCTACTTTTTTTTAAAACCTTTGTAATAGAATTAAGGGAAAGTAATGCAATAAGTTCTGCTGTTAGTCATTAAAAAATACATGAAAGTAAGAAGTTTTTACAATTAAACAATAATAATAATGTTACCACTAAAAGATTAAATAAAAATCTATTGGATATCTTTGTAATTTTATGAAGAGGGGATTTAGAATTTTTGGGTGTATATATCCCTTCATCCCCTCCAACATTTTCATCCCTAAAATGTAGCAATTGGTAATGTTTTTCGTATTACAGTGTTATCAGTTAAACAGGTGTATATGTTGAAAAAAGCTATAATAATTTGGGAACACTGACTTTTATACACTTTTTGAAGTTGCTATGTCAGCAACCTTGGGCAAGCACACACAATGTACGAAGTAATTTATGGAAAGGGGAGGGGGTGATATTGCATTTCCCCCAAATAAAAACTGACATAGTGGAAAAATGTTGCTTTCTCTTATAAAACTTAAAATATATTTTAATAGATGCATTTATGGCAAGCTGCATTAATATTCTGTTTGGCCCTCTTATGCATTTTTTTTTAAAAAAAGCGTCAATTCTCTAAATATGGCTTATCTGCCCAAATTATACTGTTGGTAAGCAATTCACGGAGAGCAATTTTAAAACATTTGGGTAGAAATGGAAGGTTTATTTGTGAAGTTATTTCTTTAAATAAAAGTATGTACCTTAATACATATGAAAAAGAGGTATCTTTCAAATGCTTTGTGCAAGTGTAAAAAATAAATACGGTAAAAATGTTATTTAGTTAATTCATTTTTATTTCTCCTCCCTCCAATAATTTAACACCGGACACTGCTCTAAGGAAAACATTATATTAGTGCCATATCAACAATCATGGCCCCCACATCTTTTCTGGGGCCCTGTTGCCAGGCACTGTGGCGGGCCTCCAATTATTTTAGCAATAATTTCTTTTATGAACAGCTTCTTTAGTGCCCCGCGTCTGACCAGTGACCTTAGATCTGGTAAAGAAAAGCTCAAGTCCTAACAAAAAACCGCGGTCTTTTCCTTAATAAATAACATCTTGTAATCTGATAAGCATTTCACTGCCAGGCATAGGCCCTAGGGTTCTTGTGAAACTGTATAAACAAACATTAACATTATAATGTTTGGATTTTTCTTTTTTGTGACCCAGATTTATGCTTATAAAATTGTCTGGACATGATTTAAAATGAGTATTAGTAGTAGACAAAATCTGGAAAAAAATAAAAATAAATAGTAAAACAGAAAGGACACAGGTAAATAGTAAAACAGAACCAAATTAACCCAAAGACATCTCATGCAAATAATTCCAAAATTGAGGTATATACTGACTTCAAACGATGGGTTTATTCTTATGCTTCACAACACTATGCAAGAAAGATACAGTACATCTTGTTGTGTGTTCTCTTACGAAAAGCTTTTTAAAAAAGAACGCTTGGATCCAGGTGAAGAAGCACTTTCTTTCTTTCTCACATGAACAAGCATACATTCAATCTCATGAATTCCAAGGCGAGAAACACTCTCCTCATTGCTCTGATATTAAATATAAACAGGAAAATTAAATATTTCCTAAGAAAACGAGAAATAATAAAGGAATAGCGCTAGCATCTGCTTTAAGTTAGGCTTGAAATTATCTGTTAGCGATTTTTGTCCAACGATTATAAATATAATTTTTATAAAAGCTATTATAATTAAAAAAAAAATTCCAGCCCGGGCCCTGTTGCTCTGGCAACACTAGCAACACCCTTGTGGGGGCCATGTCAACAATGTATAATTCTGATTGAATTTCTTCTGTATTTGGTGTTGGTCCGGATGTCAAACATTTGCTACTCCATCCTTGGTATGAAGAAGAAATATAATTATCCAATACACACATTTTCACACACTGAAAAAAAAAAAACATAGGAACTACAGTAATTCAAAATGTTAGTGATAAAGCTGTTTGCTGTGGTCTGTGGAAAACGAACTTCTATCTAAGTCCAATTCATTCAAAGGATTACAAAAAATCAAATGCAAGATTAATTAAGAGATAAATATTTTATTAATTAAAAAAAAAACTTTATTCTACATATTGTTCATATTTGACATTTTCTGGGGCTTTGTGCTGTTCTGGCTGTATCAAACACAATGTTTAATTAAATATAGACATATTAAAAAGAGCCTGTTACCCAAAACTCTTGCAGAGTGATTATCACCAGAGTGTTTGTCTCCATAGCTAGATTTAGTAGTGTATAATTTATATAATAGACTATATACATACATTATCTCATTGATCATACAATAAAATGCTCTTCAACTTTATAATTTTAATATCAGCAAACTAAACAATGCAAAATTTGAACAGTGGACAATAGTATATAATACCAAAAATAATTAAATAACGAGCTAAAAACAAAAATCTTTTAGCTTAAAAAAAAAGATTCAATAATTTATTTAACCTAAGCTGTGGTTTATAAAAATAAAAATGAGATAAGCATTCATCTAATTTGAATAGCCTAACTGCGTTAACATTATTTTGGAAAAAGAATAAGATTCAGCAAACATTATTATTTATAAAGACGCAAAATCTTTTAAAATATAGCAATGCTTCGTTTTTTTCAAACATAATAGTTGAGATCATTCATATAAGGGTAGATCTATGCCATGTTATGTTTGTAATGCCAGGTTAAAAGAAAAATATGATTTAAATTACGGTACATTAAAAAAATGTTTTGACATAGTCTAAAAAAATAAATACTTGAATTAAATTTAAAGTTCGAACAAGGATGATTTAATTTGAGCAATTAGATATGGAAATTATTAAAACTCATCACAACAAAGTTTTTTTTTTGTCATTCCTTAAAAGCATTTATTATAAGGTAGTAAAAAAATATCATAACGCACACAGGAATTTAACTTTATATATCTTTATTCACTAAAACCAGAGTGGGCACAAAAACCACTACTGTAAACCGACAAACTTGGCAGAATTTTTGAAAGAGTGTAAGTCATAATGTAATTGATGGTAACTAACATGTTTTCCACTGGTTTAAAGCTATAAATACAGTACCTCAATGAGCTAATAAAATCAACAAAAAGAACTCAGAAATTTATCTATGAACCAATAGATTCCTTCAACATTTGGTTAGAAGTTAATCATCACTAACAGGCATTTAACAATGCCATTGGTCTCTCGGCAAATGTCAGTGATTCTTATGCTATTAGTCAACAATCACATACGGATATTTTGAATTAGATTTGAACAAAGTAGTATGGACATCCCAGTAAAGTATACACATTATCTAATTGCTCAATAATTATTTAAAGTAATACTGCATTTAAGCATTATAAAATTCAAATTGGCTAAAATTAAATAAAAAAAACAAATGCTCGAAAAGCTGCTCATTAATAGTGAAGCCAGTCAGAACCCCAAATGTTCAAGACTTTGTCAATTATAACGACAGTCATATAAATTCAAAATGGAATACAAGACTTCCAGTAATGTCTACAATCTCTAAATACATTCGTAAATTGTCTAATAATTTATGAATTTGATGTTACGAGTGTTGGCTATGAGAAAAAATCAGTCTCTGAGGCCATTACTCTGGTGTTTTTTTCCTTCCTTCGTTTCTTTGACTATCACAGCCATTCTGGTTTCAACGAATAAAGAAATAATAGATCCTAAAACCATGTGTGATAAGCCCAGACTTGTTTAATCCCTTCAATCAGGTGAACTTAGCTAATAATGATATACACTAATTACATTATTGCTTCTGCAGAATTTTATATATATACAGTGGGTAGGCTATATATATATATATATATATATACTGTATATATACAGTATATATATACAATACTAAGCATAATAAACAAATATAGTCTTAGATAAAGCAAGAGATTTGTTTCCTTGGTTCACACAATATTTAAAGGAGAGATCATGACTAATTGATTACTAATTAATGGATATCAGATATTTTTAGGTTGTGATGAGGTGCCAAATTGCTGTGATTAATCTTTGCTCTAATTTTATTGAAAGTATTACCCCAACTCTTGCTGACAGAGTGGTTAAAGAATTTCTTTGTCAAGTATTTTTAAATGCTAATAAAATGTAGAATTTACAATATGCTCACTATATTGGCAACCACCACATTATAGCATAATTGATTCTTAAAAATAAAACCAAAGCCAGAATTGTTAAAGAGAAGCAAATATAGTAAGATTCTACAACTTTGTTAAACACCCAATTTATTGTATTTCCTCCCAAACATGACTAGTTCATATCATAGATTTTTTGTAACTACAGTATGTTACTCCGATGGTTATTGCTGGTGAAATACAGCAAATTAACAAACTTTGATCAGTTTTTTCTTCTTACTTTATATCTATAAAGTAATACATTTTTTAAAAACGTCACATTAACTTATTGGCATAGCCTACCCATACTGGGAACAAAATCAGTAGTATGGTACAATAAACTTTTGTTCAACACAAATTCTAATACATATTCTCATTACATCATTTCAAATACACTTCCTTTCAACAATAAGCCAATCAAACAAAAATGAGAAAGAAAAAAAATGATAATAGCATAAAAGATGAATGCTTTTTTAGTTTTGAATCCACAACTGAGAATAGTCATTTCTATTCCTGAGAAGAATGAGATACAATAAGCAATGTCAAAACTTTACCCTCAATTGCATTACTCAATATCTGAACAAGATATAGAATTATATCTACAGCAAAGAAAAAATCTTATCAATGAAACATAGTAAATATAATAAAACAAAAAAAAAATATGATTTACATAATTGCAATACAAAATTTGCTATGACAAACTTATGCCGTCAATTACTAAGTGCTCTTAAAAACAATTAAGCACTACAATCAACCGTTAAAATTGAATCAATTTAATAGAACAAAATGGTTAAGCTTAGCTGAATCAAAAATATTGATGTTCAATAGTCCAAGTTTTAATTAAAAAACAAAAACAAACTCTAATTGAAAATAACCCCTAAATGCTCAAAAATTTAAACCTATTAAAAAAGTGATTAAATTAATGTACGAACAAAAACTATTGCAAAAATTATAAAATATTAAATTGTGTATTATTCATGATTTATACCTGTATACAGTACATTATCAATGTACTGTATACTTAATGTACAGTATACATACAGTATATACACAGTATATACAGGGTTGCAATAAGTCTGTCATCAAAGGTAAGTTAATAAAAAGGCAACACATTGTCCACCATTATTTTTAATAAATAAATCAAGCACATAGTTAATAATGTCAGAGGGTAATGGTAATTGGTATTACACTATATGCCTAAATAATATGCTACAACAAATGTTCAACAATGAATACAGTATTCTTATCATAGCTCAGCATTAAGTTAAACCACCAGTGATAAAAATTTAGTGTTATGACATCAGTTTCTCGCTAGTCAACACAATATTAAGATATAAATTTGTACGATGCCAGATTTATGGAACACCCTGTATATATACAGTATATTATATCTTGCATCAAATAAATTAAACAAAAACTTGATTTACAGTAATGTTATCAATATTATCATTAGCAATAAGATGAATGTAGAGTGTAGACAATACAAATTTTATACATTCATTTTTTTAAGGTGGGATTTTCAACTATGAATAAAAATAAATTATACAGTTTCAAACACATAAAAAAATAATTTATTTTAAAATATAAATTTACAGTCATGACTGTTTGAAAGACCACAACTGTCAATGATTAAATTAGTACCGAGTGTTAAAAAAAACAAGTGTGTAATGTAATTGTGACATTTTTAAGGAAACTCATGTATAAACAAAATATCCTTAAATTTTCCATTATAATACAAATATACGGTAAATATTAAAAAAATATATATCCAATATATTTTTTTAAATAAATAAAACAAGTTTGAATAAAACAAATATAAAATTGAAGCAGCAAAAAAATAAAAAATGTAACCTGTGTACGATTTTTTATTATTAAATTACCTTAAGTTAGTCTAAGTGGATAAATAATTTAGTTTTCTAGATCTTTAGCTTAAAAGAGATCCTTTTTTTTCCAAGCTATAAATATTATTCAAATTATATTATGGCTACTTGTAAAAAAAAAAATGGAAATACTGTATAGGCCTACAGTACTGTATATTGCATTTTTTTTTTCAAAAAAAAAAAAAAAAAAAAAAGCCAAACAGCCTTTTCAGTTTAATTCTTCAGTTAAATAAACTAATTAAGTATAAAATGTATTAAATATCACAGTTATTTAAAATAGAAGATGCCAAAGCGTTTAGAATAATTTGATGAATTTCATAATTAGATGAAGAACATGGATGTATTGTATGACAGTGAGATCAGCTGCTTCTGGAAAGAAAAAAATAAAAGAACATTCATTCTCGTGATCATGTGACCTAGCCTAATAAATACGACAAGAGCTGGTGGTGGGTAGATTTTTCATACCCTCTGATGGAAATATGAGAATCTATCTGAAATGAAAATATCAAGAATGGCAAACAATTTTTTCTTTAGAACTACAGTATAATTTTTTTTTTTAAAAAAAAAAACGAAGTAAATTAGTGTCCAAGCATGCCAGTAATAATAATAAAAAATATGAGTCTTAGACCAAACAGCAAAATGTGTTATGATTACAAAACAAAATAATATTTGATTGGCGTTAAATTAATTTCTTTCATTTACTGTATATTAGAAATGTAAGTTATTTATTATTAAAAAAAATAAGCACTGCATCTAATGAAATTATTCTTCTTGTCAAAATAAATCTATTTTAAAGAAAATTCATGAGGGAAAAAAAATAAAACATAAATGTGAAGATCTTAAAAAGCAGAAAAGTTGGTTGATGGCATATTTCAAAACTCAATCATTCCTTATTTTTTTTTTTTGTTCTGTTATTATCAATTTTTCTTTTTATATCTACCAACTAACAAAAGAATTCTGAAATCTAAAGAATGCCATATAAAAGGGAGAGAAAAAAAATTAAGCATTCTTTCTTCTTTTGTTTAAAGCTATCAGTAATAAAAATCTATAACGATTAAAGGTCACAAGCGATGTTTTTTTAATATAAAATTTTAAAGTTAAAAATAGGAATTTAATTTACTAGTTATTTCCAACAGAAAATAATATTGCCGAAAGTGTCCACTTGGTGGAGTGAATGTTTCCAACTCAGAGGCAAGAGACATTAGTTATAATCCTTGTCTACTACTTTGATATTTTTAAAAAAGAAAAATCTGTGTGTGTGTGCATACACAGTAAATACTTCATGTACAGTATAATGCATATACATAGTATAAACACACACAAGAACTGACCATTACAGGAGTTGCAGATCACCTCCATATCTAATTACCTGTGAAGAAAAATATAAACAGTAAAACTAGTGTTGAGGTTTTAGGCATCTTTAAAATAATTCCCCTTTATTATATTTTTTAATGTTTTTATTGACCTAATGGTTCATCACAATAAAAAAAATGCAGGCTATTTCCCTCAATAAGTATATACTGTACATACATGATACAGCATATATTATTTAAAGTAATAATGATATTGTAATATTAAAAAAAAAGACATTTAAATTTCTTGATATTTTTTCATTTATGCATATTACTGTATCTTTTCAGACTGACATTTTGAAATAAAGATTTTTTTTTTTAAAGTAATAAACACAATTAGGCATATAGAAAATTAATATTTTAGATCTCAGGTATTATATTAAAGATACTGTATAAAGTGGAAAAAAAAAAAAGCTAAATTCTGAACATTTTTTTGTTATAGCGGCGTAATATAACATACAGTATATTCTAACAATAAAAATGATCAAATAAAAAATATAAAAGAAATTATTAAAAAAAAAAGTCTAAAAATATGAAAATACAGTATACCTTATATATATTTTTCTTCACAGGTAATTATACATAAAGGTGAACTGTAGCTCCAGTAAGTCAATTCTTTGTGTATTGTATACACACATACACTGAAATATACACATTTGATATTAAATTCTTTCAATTTTAACAGCACTGTATATTAACCAAATTTGTCAGATAAAGATGATCAATACTTTAATAGTTTCTTTGTAAAATGTAATTTTGTATTTATTCCAACTTTTTCTTTTAAAAAATGTGAATGAAAAAAATAAAGGGGAGTTATGGGTAAATGGGATACCAGTCTTTTCTCAATAAGATGCTACTACCAGTTAATTTGTTATAGCATCATCTCTGCTAAATATTAAGTTAACTAGGTCTGATTTAAAAATTAGCTACTTAAAAGTAAGAAATGTACCTAAAATAATTGAAGAAATAAATTTATGCTTACATATCATCTATGGTGTATTTAACCCAATGTTTCATAGATAATCCACCCATTAATCCTTTTAAAAAAGACACCATTAGGAAAAGACTTAAAAGCTGAAGCCCACGCTTACAGTCCAGCCTAGAAATGCTTATTTTGTGTTGTATCAAGATTTTGACCACAAGTGAAATTATCCAATGACTCCTTTGTCCAGTAATTCTCAAGCTTATTATCGGAATATTTCCTGTATATAGCCTATAACTAATGATTTTTTTTTCCTGATTTTAATATATGAAATAAATAATATAGTTTTTTAAATAAGAAATGTTTGGTATTAATTTTTTTTTTTTCTAGATCACAATAAATTTAATGAAATCAATAATGTCCACATATGCATATGCGAAAAACACACAAGCCTAGGCATGAAGAAAACATGGAGAAAATTATAGTAAGCTATTCACACTGAAAATTGTGGCTATCAAAAATCAATATATACACTATATACAGTATATGGAGTTACTAAACATTTATTAGAAAAAAGCAATAAAGGGAAAAACTAGAGGAAATAAAAGGTACTGGGAAATTAAAAAAAAAAATGACACTCCCATGGAAATAGAAAATAGATAGAAATGTGAATAAAACAAATGTTTAACAGTATTAGAATACTGGTAACCTTAGAAGTATCTGCAGTCATGCCTTTTACTTTATTTCATGGCAGTGCATAATTATTTCAATGCCAACTGACAGCTAATAGGGACATGGTTCCAAACAATCATGAAAAGACACACACACACCAGAAGCTACAGAATATTTGTGCCCAATGCACACACTTTAGCAAGGAGAATCTCAATGCATTTATTAATTTTTAATGAAGGATAGTAAGATGTCCATTATTTCCCATCCAAGTTATTTTTTAATATTGATGAGGTAGCAATAACAATGGTCAAGGTCACCCCTCTAAGGCTTGAAAAAAAAAAAAGAAGATTGATACATTAACTTGTGCCAATCAAGAAACCCACTCGTAATTGCATTGATATGTATGCAGATTTTGGAAAGATAAATAATTAGTCCCAATCTTTTCTCCAAGGTGTGAATAAGACAAGCATATCTGAATGGAATTCTACCAGATAGACATGGAGGAAGCCACAGGACAGAATGGGTGCAACTCCAACTCTTTGAAGAATGGTTTGATCAGAGGACAAGCTATATAAACTCATCTGGACATAAGAATCAATGTAATTGAAATAAAATGACAACTTTTGAATGTACCATTTATGCTACCACCTGTCAGTTTTTACAACCAGGTTGTTGAGGTATATTTTTTAATATCCTGTAAAGGTGATTCCAATTTATCAAATTGTTTGGTGAAGCTTACCTCCATGCATCTGCAACTCTGAATATTATTCAGTTTTAAAAAATGACATTTATCATATCAAAAGATATTTCCTGACAGACTTGTTAAGTGATTTTTCAGAATACTTTGGCAGATATCAATGACCAGGTCCTCCATAAAACATATCCCTGAGCATCTATCAATATCCAGTGACTTTTCAAATACAGTAGCTATGGTTTCAACTCCAAGTTTTGTACTTCAAACACCATTTAGGCCGATCTTAGATGGAAGTGAAGCTTCATATCACCTGATATTTTTGCCTTATCCAAAAAAAAAATCACCTGAGAAATGAATAGAGCCATTTTGGTAGGCCTAAGTTTCCACATACAAACTTGAGTTTAGAACTGAATTAAATATATCTAGCCTATAGAGAAATATCATAAGAAAAAAAAAAAAACCCTACTGCCAAAACCTCTGGTAAACTAAAGCAGTATCAAATGAAACATATGTAAAAACAATGATGGGATGAAACCCGCTGTTTAAGTTAAAAAGAAAGATTTTTAGTTGCACCTTATCACAATCAAAGCATTTCTAAGGATGGGTACGATGATCCGCTGATCAATTGGACACATAATGCTTGTGCAGGGATGGTTAAGTGATGATAAACTTCTAACTTGATCTTAGTAGTTCTTAATTTGTTTGTTTCAAAGTTAAAATACTGTAAATGGTGTCTTCTTTTATAATAAATACTGTATGTCAATTTAATTTTATTTAAATAAATAATTTTACATAATCCATTTTATCCACACTGTATTGATCAACTAGGAAATTATGAATTTTTTCTACAAAATTTAAAAAAAAAAAAAAAAAATTTGCTACAAAGAATAGATTTTTGGCAAAGGAATAGGTAGTTTTAGTGTAAATTTAGCTAGCTTGTATTTAGGTCCGCCAAAAATGATCCAAGCTCTAGTATCCCATTTTACCCAATTACCCTAAATTTTGTTTGAAGGAGAACATTTTTTTTTTTTCATTTACATGTGACCTTTAATAACATTATCAAGTATTGCTTTTTGGTCCTAAGATAAATTTTGTAAACTTGATGCAAAACAGGCTAAGCTGTTATTTTGGTCAGTGTTTACACTGAAGCCAATCAAATATAAGAATATTTAGAGAAGTTTTAAGAAATCTATATACAGTAAAGGAATTCAACTAAAAAAAAATGAAAAGGAACGCAGGCAGTGGGGATGAACTAATAATAGATAAATTTAGAAAATTAATCTGGAAGACTATAACAAATCTTTCAGGTAATTTAGCTTTAAAACTATTGTTTCCATAGTCTGGGTCCAGGGCTCTGATTAATTTTAAATTGACCAGCACTGTAATTATCGCACCAATATCAAACACACCAATCTTTGTATTATGACTTATGAGCAGTGCTTAATGCCACAAATGCACAAAATAAGGAGTAAAATGTAACGGTAATAATTTCAGAATATGAACCATGGTAAACAATTCCCTTGGCTTATTGAATGTTTCCTGTGTCACAAAGCTTAGTAATTTTTAAAAATAATTCTCTTTTTTAAGTCTTAAGCAGTTCTTTTGTTCAAACAGTATAAATGTCATTTCACAACATTTTTACAAATGGCCTCACAAGGTACATTTTTTCTCCATTAGGACTTGTGTATATAGGGGAACGCTGATAATGCTCTACAAGTTCATCTAAACTGTTAAACCGTCGCTGCCCAATGCAAAAAATTCCATCTTCTACATGAACGCGGAAATGTTTATTTCTATTGGGAGCTTTCAAGGAAACAGAAAAATCACCTACCTAAAAATAAAAATAAAAAGTTTAATGAACAATCATATAAATAAAAGGCCGTGTCTTGATGCAGACCTTAAAGTATATACAAACAGTAGGCATAATGATGATTATTAAAGGAATATAATTTATCCTCACAAGCATCATAGACCTAATTATTAAATTTTAAATTATAAATCTCCAATTTATTTTTAATAATTGTACACACATTGCGCTTCCAATACTTGCACGATGTAACTTGTAGCTACTTTAGATTATTATTATTATTAATGGATTTTATTTGATCATTAAAACTTACATACACTCTGGAATATTTAGTTCCTTAGCCCTATAAGGAAACTATTACAAACTGGTTTAACTAGTAAATAAAAGCAAATCAGTCACATTAAACCTTAAATAATCACTACCACCTTTAACAATAGACAGACTCACATTTGTTGATTATTCTATTATCATATTGTTCAAAGGAGAACATGAATATCTTTTTGCTTTAAATTTTGGAAGTGAACAATGTTCAGCATTTCTAATCAATCTCCCAGTTAAATCTCTTCTTTTTTGAGTTAATAATTCTGGGAAACACTTAAAAAAACTTTAGTGAGAAACTGAAGATCAAATTTTCTCTTGACTCTAAAGTTTGTAAATCACAAACCTCAAGCACATGCTCATATGAAATATAGTTATTTCCCAAAATCAATCTCAAAGTTTTTTTTTTTATTGCTTCTATAGGTGTAATTTGTTTTTTGGTCAAAGGAGGAGACCAAACTGACACACAGTATTCATATATTGATCTAATATATAAAATNAAATATTAAATAAATGGTTTAGAAACTGAGATTTCAGAAATTTTAGTTATTTATATGAAGTAAACTAACAACATAACGAAAACTCGCAAAGATCTCGTGTAAAAATAGTACCGTATCGTGCTATTTTACCAATCAGCCAATAGTACCGTATCGTGCTATTTTACCAATCATCATTATAAATGTAAACTTTTGAAATGTCATTTGCAAATGGAACCAAAAAAAAAATGCTTCTAGCATTTAAAGGTCTAAAAACACCTTTAAACAAGTTGTCTTTAAGACACAATTTTCTATCGACTCTCCTGTATTCCACGTGTTTTTGACGTATTGCACATCATTATAAATGTAAACCAGAAAGTTCAAGGTTTCATTTAATATAAAGCATGGCGTCCTAGCTTGAGAGATAGCGTTTTTACAAACTTTTATAAATACTTCTTTTTACAGGTTTATTTTTACCNTTTAACTACTTTATGGTCTTAATAAATTGCCTTTTTTTCATAGATTTTGAATTTTTTTTTAATTTAAATGATTTTATTTTGAAAGTAGATAAGTTTATAGAGTTAAAAAAAAAAACTTCAAAATGCAATAGATGAATTTATTTTTCCATTTTTCGACCTGGTACCGTATTAGTAGCATGTCCCCATAATATTAATTTTTCCTGAGAATTCATTCAGCATATTAACAAAACAATCCTAATCTATAATGTACCAGAGGTTAACACTATATTAATTGCATTATCACGCACCGTTTTATTCTCATTTAATTGACAAACATTTTTATTTATTAAAACAAGAATTCATTTAAAAAAAAAAATATAGGCTAGTAGTAATTTATTTTTGAAGCGTGAAAGGAAAAGAAAATCCAAAAGTTTGTGGAGAATTATGTGCAGTCTAGATAAGAACACTAACAAAATTAAAAAAATATAATATTCTTAGTCCAGCTGGGGATCACCACCCAGCCAGCCCAGTCCACCTCTGATGTGGCTTATGATGTCATTGGGTTAAAATCTTTTCTTAAATATGAGAAAATAAACCCAACTGTTTATACTAATATAAAAATAAAAATTACACTTTTTAAAATATATTTAAATAATAGCCTAGAGCAAATAACATTTTTTTTAATAGAATTGACCTTTTAATTTTTAAGAAAACATTCAAAATACTTATATACCTGTACAGTATAAAAAATATGGAAAAAAAAAAAAAAAAAACTTTGTTCCCGTCATGTGGGCAAAATTTCCATAAACATGATTAATTAGATTTCTTTATAATTGCAAAGAATAACTAATAATTTATTTTACTGTAATTTCTTACTGGGCGAAGATTTTATACTGTATAGTATACTTATACAAGAAGAGATGGTAAAAAACACAACAGGTCCCCCCCCCCCCCCAAATCAGATGACCATAAAGTAATAGATAGCAAATATTAGCCAAAATATGAAGGTATTTGGCACCATTGCCATGGTAAACATTGAGCTTTGCTTCTGTAATATACAGTGCATACAGTAGCCTACACGTATTGGGTATATAATAGGCTTTTATAAACTGTAATAGGAGTTTTGGCATCCATTATGCCTTACTTTTGAATGGCCTATACACACCCATACCTACAAAATTTCCATTTTTTTTTTTGGGGGGGGGGAAGGGGTGCTATTGCAATTTGTTATAGGCCAAAAAAAAAAAAAGTTTTAGAAATTTATACAATATCTAATTGGATATTTTGTTTTTTAAATGACAGGCAGCTAGACCAGAAGTTACATTTTTTATTATAACATCCACAAAAAAACAATAAAAAAAATGATGGCACCGTTTTTTTTTTTTTTAAATAATGAAATTAACAAATATTTGACTTCTTAAAATTAAAAAAAAAAAGTTTATTGGTGAAAGATTAGCAGGAGTGGAAATTGGAATGGAAGATACAATGTCATGCAACAGTGAGGGGGAGGGGAGAGTAAACAAAATAAATCACTGCCAGCTGTTCCTTGCTTAGTAAGTTTTGATTGTGACATCAGTTTCATTTCTAATTATATTTCCACTCCTCTATCTATCACCCTACAAACGGACCTACAGTATTTCACTAAAAATGTTCTTTGTAGATCAACCAAAAAAACAAACAAAACAAACCCGCACACATTAAGCCATTTACTGTCTGTTTAACAACAATCTGGCTAATTTAATTTTAAAATACAGCTATTGAACAACAGCAATAACAAAGTAATTAATGCCCAGTACCAGATTTAAATATTTTGTTAGTGGCTTGGAGTCTTATTACAATCAAAGGATATAATGTTAATATAATCTAGCAACAAAAATAAATAATTGGCAGATTATAAAAATGATCTAATTTTATCAACATTGTCCCTTTTATGACTAATCAAAGGCAACACACCAGCTGGTGTGAATGAATTTAAATAAATTCCATGACCTAAATACTTACATTTGTTTCACTATCTCTGATTAAGAAATCTCCATCTGTACCACTGTCGTTAAGCACTTGATCACACTGTTGCCGTGTGATACTTCCATGATACCAGGCTTTGCCTGACATTTGATCCCTGTCCACATTATTAGATACAGAGCTAGAGCTACTTAAAGATAAGTTGCCCATTTGTGTTGCTAATGGAGATGCCTGTTGAGCAGCCAGTCCTCGGCTATTTTGTGACACACTTGTTTCTGTCACATCTGGAAGCACTTGCACATAATTTTTTGGCACAAGTCCTACTTCCCCACGGGTGTTCCGTGCTTTCCACCACTCAGGATCATTGGCGGGCATTTCAATTATCTCGAGACGCTCCCCTTTTTGAAAGTTCAACTCCTCCTCATTTTGTGAAGAAAATGGGTATAGAGTTACTACTGTCTGTAAACATTTTGCAGGCCGAAGCAGAGAACTATCATCCGGTTGAGAATAATGCTGACTTGACTCTGAAAAGTCATCAGCTTCTTCTTGCACATANTTTTTTATTGCTTCTATAGGTGTAATTTGTTTTTTGGTCAAAGGAGGAGACCAAACTGACACACAGTATTCATATATTGATCTAATATATAAAATATATATCCTACTACAGTATAATACTGTATAAACTTAATCTTATACAGTGTACACACATCTATAAAATTGTACACAGTAGAAAAGCTAGATGTTTCAAGTAAAAATTGATAATTTCTCACTTTAAAAAAAAAAAAAGTCATTGCAAGAGCCATGATTAAGCTGAAATGGAACATGTAAATTTAAATGTCATGTGACTCAAGGTGGACTGGGTGAGACAGGCCAGGTGGGAAGGAAAGAAATTCAGGCCAATTTCCATGAACAGATAATTAAGTACAAATACATTACCGGTACATATTAAAAGATACCAACAAAATCTAATTATACACTTAAACTAACTATTCTTAAATCGTTAAGTATTCCTTTACTACTTTGTGTGTATTTGTACATAAGTATCAGTGTTAGATTGGCATAAAAAATCCCCACTAGTACATTTAATTAAAATGACCTAGTAAAAATTGGCTTTTTTTTTTAAGCGGCGGCTGATGAGTGTGTATGGGGAAGGTTGCTTGTATAGTTCAGCATGAATGTTATCGCTTGGGTTTTGTGGAGTGGATGCTGTGCTATATGTAGTCATCAGGACTGTGGAAATATTCACAAATTATGGGACTTTGTCAGAGCAGACTGGGAGCTGATTGGCATAAGCTTATATCTTCACATAAACATAACCAAGGAACTTCAATAATGTTGGTGGATATTGGCATCAATTGGCATTTTAATCATGACAACCATTCCTCACTTTGGAGGCTTATGGGAAGCTGGGGTCAAATAAATCAACCATCATCTCAGCAGAACATTGGGCTTAACGATGCTCACATATGAGGAAGTTAAAACAATTCTGATTCAGATTGAGGCTTCATTCAACTCTAGACCATTATGCCCCATGACTGACAATGCTTTGCCCTTACTGTGTTAACTCCAGGACCCTTTTTAAAAACAGAATCAATATCTGAAATTGTAGACCCAAAGTCCCAAATGCATTACATAATCCCATGAATAAGCTGTCCCATTGACATATGGTTCAATAGATTTTCCAACATTTCTGGCAGAATTGGTCAAGTGAATACAGCAATGCTCAAAATGGATAATAATAATAATAATAATAATAATAATAATAATAATAATAATAATAATAATAATAATAATAATAATAATAATAATAATAATAATAATAATAATAATAATAATAATAATAATAGTAAGTATTAGACCCAGTCTACAGGTTGACAATTTAGTATTAGTTACCTCTCAAGTGCTGATCAGATGATTGATTTATGTCATTACTATGAAAACTAGCAAAGGGATTTATAAACAACCTGTTTCAAAGTGTTTTGTTACCTCTGTCAGAGGATGAATCTCATCATGCTACTCCATCACCATTGATTTTAAAAAGTTTTTGTTTTGTTAAGTCTTTCAAGGTGGGCGGCATGTTTGGATTTGATTTGCTTTCCAGCGCTTTGTTAAAAGATGATCAGATTATTTTACTAACTATTTAATTTGGATAAATCTGTTTCCGGTTAAGGCAGCTGCATACAGCTAAGAAAGAGACATCAAGATTAAATTACAGTTTTTAGAAATAAACATGTCTGAAACTCTTTTATAACTTCCTACCCACATGTAGGCCTACTGAATTAAGAACTAAAAAATGGACCAGTCAGTAAGTAGTGTTAAGAGTTTTGATAATCTAACAAGTCAATTTTTGTATATTCATGTTTTCCATTAAATTTGTATACTGTTAAGGGGACAAGCTACTAGAAAACCTATTTTCTTTAAAATGAATAATTACGGTATATGATTATACTTATATATTTTGAATGTAATAGTGAATAAATAATCATTCATATTAAAATTGTTACTGTCTTATGGTCACCAAAATGGCCACCATTGGTGGCCATCTTGCTATTTTTAATAAGGAAATTTGTAAATAGTTTATCTCTGAAACTAAACTTTAGATTCATGTTGTAAATGAATTTCTTTTCTACAAAGGTCAATTGATGCCGCTATGTTTCAAATTTTTTTTAAAAAAAATCGAAAACGCAAAATTACAAGCACTTATTTTGACACGTCCATTTAATTATCGTAATTGTTTACGATATGGTCCCTATTTCAAAATTGGTAAAAAGATTTCCAAAAATTGAAACCTAGCGGCACATATTATGCCTTGAAGAATATTTCTGCCAAAAATTTAGAGAAAATATTTCAAAAGTTCTGTACTTATGAATTTTTTAAGTTAC
>PXIH01S0001154.1:3216-13932 GCA_003024985.2 Euperipatoides rowelli
TGAACTATACAAAAACAAAAGATAAAGCCATTTGAATGAATATTGTAGAGTAAAATTACTTTTAAAGTGTAATATAGAGAAAAACGAAAATTCTCGTCTTTATNACTGTAGGAAAAAGCCTATTGGACGAATATATTCGTCTCTATCACAGAAGGGGTTAAAAAATTCTTTGCACATGAACATATCCTTCTATTCGCCCCCACCCCTAAAAAACAAACATGTTTAATATTTTCTAATTATAACAACAAATACACTAATTTTGTATGAATAAAATCACAGGTTAACGGTCTTAATTTTTATGCATAAAATTTTAGCTAAACCAAGTTTTTTCGGCTTATACAGTATTAGTAAACAGAAAGTAATAAATCATAAGAATATTAGAAATAGAGACGATTTAGATGATATTAAGCTAAATAGGCCTAATTAAATTTCATCACCATTATTAGATACAGTACAACTCTTATGCAATAGGCCATTTTTTTTTTAATTTTCCATACACATTCAGAAGGCATTAAAAAAATATTGTTAAATCTCCTAATTAATTAAAATAATTGTATAAAATCCAATTAGGGTTCGATTAGCTTTAACTTGGTCACATTTTAAACCTAAATAAAGGAGGGCTCAGATTCGCAAAAAATCTTTTTTTAAATATACAGTAATTTATAAGGCAAGGGGGAAAATGAACAGATAAAGATGATTTTTATATTTTTAAGCACTAACTAGATGATCTGCGCAGAACATCTGCACCTTCTCCCATTTACAAAATAAATCCGTGCAGAACATTTGCACCCTCTATTTCAATTTTACACTTTTTTCTGCCACGTACCATAAGGACTTTAGGTATATATATAGTTTGCAAATACAATATACTGTAAGTAAGGAGCTAATTAAATAATTCCTTCAAATTCAAGTTTTTATCTAAGGATAGCCCATACTGTATTAATCCAATTTTTTAATGTAAACAAAATTACAGCGCTGAACTAACATTATAAAGGATTGATTTAAAGTATGTTTGAAGTTCATTCTGATTTTTCTTTTCATTGTGCCATTTTTGTTTTGAGATATTATGGGTTATTCTTCAGCTAATAAAATAGTATGGAGTTGTAGCACAGTTACCATCTTAGGGATGGAGGTTTTGGATTCCACAACTTAACCAACCAGTCTTAAATGAGCCATTTTACTCAAGTGTATCATGAATCATTTATTTACTGTATTAATTTTTTTTATTACATTAGTATGCTCCTACGAGGAAAAAACTGTACTGTCTTTGCGCTTTCTTTCGTAATAGGGCTTAGTTTTTACTAGAAAATGTCCTGTTAACGTAGCTTGATCAACTACAGCTTATAAATGGTGTGCAAAGCAATCAACTCTCATTGCATATTAATGCCAATTTTATTCAATTATTTATTATTTAATTTAAATGCAGGCTTTCCACAACGAGAATCCTGATTATTATTTTTTGTTTGCTGGTTTGGAATCGGCATGTGCCTTTTCAGCTAGCTATTTCTATTTATTTATATATTCCTGAGTTTGTGAAATGTACCTGAAGCCTTACTACCGAGAAGTGATTTCCTGTATTTTGGTTCCAGTCATTATTTCCTTCATTTATGCAATTAACCAGATTCCTTTCAATTTTAAAGTTGCAATAATTTGTGATGCCTTTAATACTAACAAATTTATCAACTCTTCAACTTTACATTAATATGGTCAATGAAATGAAAGGTATTATTTTACTATTACCCTCATAATTAACACTTTTCCTTCAAGTGTGAAACCAACCATGTTTTACAATTTTAGCTCATTTAACAGTCATGTAAAAGCTTATTAATGTTGTGTAATTTTTTTAACCTATTTCAGTGTATCCCAGTAAAATTTCAACTAATAGATGACATCCTTTCCGATTCACTACAAAAAATGGTTCACATTCATAACTGTTTACTTGAAGACAATTTTCTAAGGTCATTTACAATTGAATGGTTGGATATTAAAAACTATCTACTGTGAAATACAGTATATTAATTAACTAGCAGTAACTACAAAGAACTTTTTTTATGCCTAATATTTCAATAATTCTCATGCTTTAATCTTTCACCACAAGAATGAACATCATCTTGCAAAAGTCTAAATAGTGTATAATACAATTATAACTTATTTAAAAAAGTTTAGGCACTTAATATTCCTCAATAGCTTTCATTAAGAAATAAAATCCTTGGTTGAGATTAAAAAAAAAAAAAAGTAACTAACCCACAGCCTGCGGCACTTGCATGCTGCCTAGGTAGTGTGCTTTCAAGATCTTCCTCGGCTCCTCCATAGGTGTCGGGAATGATTGATCTAAACATACAGAAAAAAACTTTCAACAAACAAAAAAAAAAAAAAAACAGAAATATAGGTCAAATATGGTATATTGAGAAAATATTGTAATAAAAGTAGTAGGAAATTATAACAAGGACAGCATTAAGATTATTGCAAACAGACTGGTACCAATTTACCATCATAAATAAAAAAAAATGTTAGTTATAATATACAGTATCTTGTATTTATAAAGATATATTACAATATTAACAGTATTTTCTGTACTTGATAAAAATCTACAAGACTGTATATCAGAATTTACAATACAAGATCAGGGCTCACGCTAGGGTGAATATTTTTGGGGGGATATCTCCCCACCTTGATTTATAACATATGGGGAGATTTAGGTGATCTGAAGAGAGAAGCATAAATTTATCACAATAAAAAATAGAAAACAATGGAACCCCAAATACAGTAGTGTACTGGCTTTTTTTTAATTTATCATTGATTTCAGCACATAAAAAAAATTAATCTATAAGCAAAATAAAAGCACTAGTTATCATGAAATTAAAAATACTATTTCTTCCTAATGATCTCTAATACAACGATAATTAGGCCTTGTAAAGGATTTTCTCTCTTCGTAGTTGTATTCAAGATTAGTCTTTTGTATTCTTAATCTTGACTTCATAATTCAAATTAATTTTCCTGCATTTTTTTTTTGTCTTAATATCTTTAACCCAGCAAAGTTGCCACTGCAAAAGAAACAAAATAGCTAAATTTAGTGTTAAAATCACCAAAGTAAACTCATGAGATTAGAACAAGATTAAAAAGTTATTAGAACTGTGTGTTAAGTCCTTGGAGATGGGTGACAGTGTTAGCTTAAATTAAAATAAATTGTCACAAATTATTCAAATTCTTTTTTGCTAAAGAACTATATCAGATTTAAAGAAGGTAGACTATTCTTCAAATTCAAAATGAAGTTTGAGATGCATTTTTATTCCTATGTTTTAATAATTTATATAATTAAAATTTTTAAAAAACATTATTTTACCATAACACAGCTTATTATTAATAATATTGAAAACAATATCAATTTTTATTTTCACTGTAGTAGCATTTAGTTTTGTTAAAGGTGAAAAAAGTAAACGGTCAGATTAAGTTTTCTACCCACCAACAATTAGTATATTTTCTTTACAGTCATAACCTTACTGTAACCCTGAACCCTAGGATAATCTAGAGGTGAAACAGTATTTTGTTGAGCGCCGATCTAGATAATTTTAACTTACCGGTACTACCGTCAACCATATTGGTGGGTAGATAACGGAATATGACCAAACACTATTTAAAGTTTAAATTGGGTTGCATTTTTAAAAAACTGAAATATGCAGTTAATAAAATGAAAAAAATATTGTTGCTGGCTTGCTGCTGTTGGCGGACTATTTACGAGGTTGGATGAGTAGGGAGGGAAATCTTGCTTTTAATGCTTAACTATTGGGAGAATTTATCACTTTGAAGTGAGATCTTGCATTCTCGTGCCGAAACATGAGCCCTGAAGATAGTTTCTAAACTTCAGATATATTTAACAATTAAACATAAAAAAAAGTGCAAATTCCAAATAAACTTTTTACTCTGAATGAGTCTCAGTAGCTATTTTTTTTCTAATCCAGAAAGATTTCTGTTGTTCAATTAAAGTGCATGCGAGTACTGTCCCTATTATACATTTTATTATGAGGCACAAAACTATAAGCTTAAATTTATTTTACATAACATACAAATAAAATAAATCTCAACACATTTTGATAACTATTAAATACATACTATTGTAGTTATTGTGGAGAGGCTTGTGGATCGTGCGTCTGTGTTCGGTGGGCAGGTTGGTTGGTCGGGATAATTGCATCAACTGGATGGATGTGCTACCCGTGCTGACAGGCTGAGCCAGCGTATGCACCAAACTTCGCTCAATCATAATCTTCTTGCAAATGTCCCGCAGCGTGTTAGCAATAGCCCTTGCGGGCGTATCACAGCGGAAGACATGACACATGTATTTGCGGGTAGTTCGATCACGTGCTACGTACGCAAAATCTCTAGAAAAACAAGCCATGATGTTACAGGTCCAATCTGGCATGCACTAATGGAAAAAAGTTACAGGTGCCAGCATTTTTATGAAATAATCATTTTGAAAGCTAAGACAAAGAATATACTATTTTAAGATTAACCTAACCAGAGGTACTATTTCAAAAATAAAAATTTAACTACTTCATTAACCTCATCTACTTTATCTTAAACTTATTTTTAAACAACTGAAAATGTGTTCAAATCTATAAAACATCAGATTCATCTAAGTACCGTATTACATTATTAAACATGTAACTTCAACAACTAACATAGTCATAAATATTATTGTGGCATGATATTTTTCACAAAATGGTCTTTAATATTTTTTTAAAAATGGTTCATTGGATAGAAACCAAACAAAAGTGTAGCCTATAAACACTATATAATATAAAATTAAAATGAATTAAAAAAAAATTGCTTATGCAAAGTTTCATTTAAAATAATTTAATGTAGTGAAACAAAATAGAGAACAATATCAATATGAGTAAAAACAAAAAAAAAATTGATAATGTACTGTAATATTTGAAAACTGAAGGAGCGATAAAGGTATTTTTTGTTTTTTCAAATTTAAACTTTTTATTAGAAAACATTTCTTAATTACCCATATTCTCATGAAAATAAAATATATATAAAAAGATGTCAAAATTTAAATTTATTAAAAAATAAACAAAAATACATGATCAATAAAGATGTGCAATTTTTATTTTGTACACAATGTAACAGATAATTTTAACCGTTATAATTTCTTTCAGTAAATATTTCAAATCTTCTGAAAGTCATACTGAAATTTATTTTCAAAATGATTATTTTTTTTTTTTGAGATTAAGAAATGACTATCAGGTTTGCATTTTGTCATGCAAATCAAGCAAATTCTATTTCCATGCTAAATTAAAAGGGATGGAGTAAATGATATACTGTATGCTCTTATCAACTAATCTAAATGAAAGGGGGAAGATAGACAAATAAGATTAAACTGATAAAAAATTAAATAAATTAAAGCATGCAGAAACTTTTGTTCCTTTGCAAGCCTGTGTGTTTAGGGTGTGACCATGCTCTTTACAATGCAGTGAGAAGTGAGTATTTACCTCTCCCTGTGCAGACAGATGCATGGAGAAGGGGAGGAAAGAAAAAAAGAAACAAAAAAAAAGAAGAACCCATCAGTAAAATTATAAATATACAATACGTAATACACAAAGCTGAACAAAATAATCAATAAAAATAATTTTTCGAGATTTTATAAAAATTTTTAAAAACTATATGCAATTTTAAAAGAACATTTCTAGTTTTTACTAGAACGTAAAATATAGTCAGAACAAATACAATTTTTTTGGATACATTTTATGGAAAATATTATTGATGAAACCCTCTAACAGAATCACACACACACACAAAATGTTTTTATTTACTTTCAGAAAATCTAGCACCATAAACAATTATTTTTTTAGACATTTTGTCTTGGTTTTGTTTCTTTGCAAGAAATGCATACAATATTTGAAAGAAGCAAATTAGTTTTGTTAGTGGTGTAATAAAAGTAAATTACAGCCATTTCAAAAAAAGGTTTGGCACTTGGCTACAAACAATGAAAATTTTTTTAATTACCATAAATTACCGACCAAATGTACCATTCTATTACAATTTTATCGTTCTGTTGCACGTCGCTAAGTAATAATGCCCTCACCGTACTTTAAATTTTTAGTCAATTTAAAGGAAATTCAGATCGTGTAAAAATGCCATTGTAATTTTACTTTGTTAGAAGGATTTCATATATCTCAATATATGACCCATCGCCATTTTGGACTTTGATGTCACATTTTTTATTGTTTCATATTAGAAATTAACATTAAGATATACAACTGACTGATAGAGCCAGTTATATGTTCATTTTATTCATTAGCTCTGTGAATAATGAATGTTAAACTCCCATAGATTTATGGAAGAGGCTTGCAGAAATCACCAAAAAAATTAACTGGCTCAAACATTAATAAATAATGTACAACTCCCTCAAACATTCCCAAGATAAAACAAAGATGACTTCATAAAGTTGCTAACTGGCGGCTGCATTGAGAGACTATGTTGTTTAGTGATCTTTTTTTCAGAAGTTTTGATACATGATATCGGTAAAAAAGTGGTTATAAGCCATGATGACATTTTTTAAAATAAGTTCCTAATATTTCAAAACGAATGAGCAGCATTTTACAGTAATTTTCAAAGATGATACTTAAACTTTAGATAGATTTTGTGCACCTTAGAAGCATTTTGCAAGTTTAAACATTTAGAAAATTTATTTAGCAAAATAGAAACATTAAACCTTATATAATCCTTCATTTTACCCTATTGTACAATAAATAATCATATTTAATTTTCATGTGTATGTGTTTTTCTTTTAAAATATTTTTTGAAAAAGTATCAGAGGCGCCTGTAAAAAAAAAAACATAGCTACTGTATGTTCATCAAATAGACAAATCTACCAAACATGCAACAGGTGTGATACGAACATCTGTAGGAACATTCATTCATACTTAATTTGTAACTCTGTTTAGGAATTTACTTTGTATTAAATATTTTTTTGTTTAAGTTTTTNTCGTTTTATACTATTATGCTAAGAAAAAAATAAATTAAAACTATATTATCATAAAACTTAATAAGTTATTTCTTTAAACAAATAATATAGTTATATCACACTACTTTCATTTGAACAAATAATATAATTTTGAACCAGGGCTGCAGAAATTCAACTATGTAAATTTGTTGATCCTATTAAAGGGTTAAAAATTTTTTTTATTTTTTTTCCTTAAATATTAATATTGTAAAATGCCACGTGTGAACAAACCTATTTCATACCCAAGTTCTGGCATTGAACCATCACCGACTAAGTGCACCACCATTCAACTTTCGCATTTTTGGTCAAGTTTATTAAACTGTGAATAGACCTTAGCCAGACAATAATGCTACTCATATTTTGCTGTATATTGTGCAATGAAAGTATTATGTTTGGGTAAGTGTGCTGATTTTTTAAAGCTCATAAACTAAAATTGTATATAGCTGAATAAGTGTGCCGTTTTGACTTTTTAACTAAAATAGGCTGCCATGTCAGGCATGGTCGATTCTTTAGACCCCATGAACTGGTTTAAACTCATAAAAATTAACATATACTGTAAAAACACCCGAATTTCTAGGCTAATAAACTAACGTTTGGTATATGGCTGGAAGAGTGCGCCATTTTAACTTTCTAACTAAAATAAAATAAGTTGTTTTCTGTGAGGCATGGTGTATTAGTCTGCAGATACCATCAACTGGTGGTTTGCAAACAAAACTGACAATGTATAGAAGTGTCTAAATTTCTAGGATAATAAACCAAAAGACATTATACAACTCGGTGTATCAGTTTGACTTCATAGCTAAAACAGACTGCCATACGTCACACACAGTAAATTATTTCCCAGACCCAGTTAAGGCAAGCATTCGGTCAAAAAATGATACAAAAAATAATGTTTAAATTTTTACAAATTATGTTTTTGACTACCGGTAATTAATATTTAACAAAGATTTAAAAATGTATTAAATCCATTTCTTTTGTTCTTAGATGAAAAAAAAATGACAAAAAACAAAACAAAACCGTTTTACTGACTATACATTGCTTTAAATCTCCTCAAAAGTTAAAAAAAAAAAAGCTCATTTTTATCTTTACTTTTGACATTATATATGCCACAGCCATGTTTGTTTGGTCTCGTTTGAAAGTTAATCTCATTGAGAATCTATCAAGAACGTTAACATCACGAGAAAGTAAATTTATAACCAATAAAATGAAAGAATAGTTAAGCTCTTTGTTTAAAAAAATCACTGCAAAATAATGTTTTTAAAATATTTGATTGGCCAAAGCAATCACGATATTCCAGCCAATAAATATTCAGTTGCTTAGGTGAAGCTACAACTTTCAAGGTCTTTGATTGGTCATTATAAAAGCTGAAGTTTTAATTAAAATGCCTAGTTGAAAGGTCATGATTTCAAGCTTCCTGATTGGTTAATTGGCAAAGATTAAATCTCTAGAAGTAAAGAATTCAAAATCATTTATTTAGTAGTCTGAAATAGAAAAAAAGAAAAAGAAAAGCAAAAAGACTTGAAGATTTAAAAAGAAATGAACAAGTTTGCACATTTAAAATTTTTTAAATGTATACTGTAAATGAAAATTAGTAATTAAATAAAATCTTATGTGAACTTATCAATTTCTGACAATTGCGTTTTTTTTTTTGCCAATCAACAAGCTGGGGGAAACAAATATTAAAAAAGTATAATAATTATAATGATAAAATTTTGTAGACTTAATATATACATACCTGAGAATGCAAATAGGGAAGGAAAAGGTTCTACACCGAATAATTATAAATTTATGAATAAATTAAGTTTAAAAAGTATTAAAAAAAAAAAAAAATTTATAAAAAAATAACCAAAGCAGAAATCGATTTATTACTTATTTGCATTCTCCATTCATTATAAATAATAATAAAATTGCTTTGATACAAATATCTTGAACAGTTTTTAAAATATTTTTGCCCCAAAAGTAAGCCAAAATTATTAATACAGGTGGCGATGCATTCCACATATGCAAATTTTATGCAAAGTTACTTATATAAATTAAATTGTATCATCATCATAATACATTTGCAGAAAGTTTTGTGTAGTTGGCTTATTATTTTATTATACTTCACATATTTTGACCAAACTCTTGCCTTAAAAGGTTTGCAATTATAACTAATGTTAGTGTCTCAATTTCTAGGCTAATAAATTAAGGTTGTGTTATACAACTTGAAGCAACAAATGATCTCGGCTAATATCAATGCTATTAAAATATGTCCTTAGATCGTGAATAACAAAAGCAGCCACTGACGTTGAATATTTATTTTGGCCAGATTGATTAATTATTCTGTCATACCATTAAAGAGACATGGGTCGAAAATGATAAAAATGCTTCAAATTTTTTAAAAAAAAAAATTTTTTTTATTTATTTCAATACCGTAGTTTCATTGTTTAATTTTATTATAAAATCAACGGCGATTAAAAAAATATTAATATTTATACTCAAAAATGGATATTTAGTGAGACTATAATAGTCAAATAATTGAAGGGGTGAGAATGATATAATCCAAAGCTACAAAATATTTTTTTTTCAGGAAAATGATTTGAAAGTTTAGAAAAAGGCTATAAATCAGGGTGATGATTTTTTAATTTTTCAAAATGCTCAGTCATCTTTGGACATAATTTAAAATATTTTGATATGAGCTCCCCAGGTGACAAATAGGTGAACTAATTCTAAATATTTTTTGTCAAAAGTGTGGCTTTGAATTCTACTGTAGTACTGTATATCATTCTCATCCCTTCAATATTAAAATTTGAAAAAAAAAAAAAAAAAGAAAGAAACCCTGTAAAAATGCCATAACTTTTAACCTAATAACTATTCCTTGTGATAAAGACAAGCAGTTAGCTTTAATTAAAAAAGTGTCCTCTATTGGAATAAATATTGTAAATTTTTCTATTTTGTTAACTTCACCCACTAATAGTGAGACTTCTAACTGCTAGTTGTAAACAAACATCTACAAATCTGTCCAAATGATTCAATGGTTCTTTCATATGATCGTAACTGGCGAAACAAAATTTGATAGACGTCACAGATTTAAATGAAAATTAGATTGATGTTAATGACTGAGACAACATGTTACTGTCATTGACCAATCACTATTCAATTTTAGTGAAGCCTTCCCACAATTATTAGCATACCATGCTGCAAGATTTAAATATTTTATTGCAAAAATTATAGGAAAGATTTGCTGTAAAAAGAAGTTTTATTTTAAATTTTATTATCATCATTACTTGAATGGATTACTTAAATTGATGGTTGAAACACTGATGATTTTGTATACTTCGCTATCACCTTTTTTGAATAGATATTTATTTTAACTGACGTTTCAAATACTACTACTACTACTCATTTTGAAAGTTTCAGAAAGTCAAAAAAAAAAAAACTTTCTGAAACTTTGAAAATGAATAGGCCTACAGGTAATACTTGAAACGTCAGTTAAAATAAATAATAGGTAATGGAGAAGTATAATAAAATCTGTCATTATTATTATTAAGTGTAATAAGTGGACAACATTAAGTTTAGCTCAATTGGTGTTTTGACTACCATTTCTCATTTTGTTTTATTTTTTGCAGACGACTTTTTAATTGTCACTTTTTATTTGCTTTTACCTAGTCTAATAGTTTTAAATTTCTGAACGCTTTAAAATATAATCCTTCGATATTGTTTAATGTATA
>PXIH01S0001158.1:23586-37844 GCA_003024985.2 Euperipatoides rowelli
AAAATTTTAAAATGCTCCGATTTTAAGTTCAAATTTGAAATTTGTGTTACCCTAGAGCAGTGGTTCCCAAACTTTTTACAGGTGAGGACCACTTTTACAGCTACATAAAAGTTGCGGACCCCCCACACACATAAATAGGATTATTTGATGTTTTTTTTTTTAGGAGGACCAACTAATATGTAATATATCAATACCATAATCAATTGTTTCAAAAAGAATATGCCTATATTCAATTACACAGGTTATTGATTAGTTGCCAAACTAAAAATTTAGGATTTTTATTTTAATTGATAAAACAGCCATGGACCACCAGATAATGCTTCAGGTACCACTTGTGGTCCATGGACTACATGTTGGGAACCACTGCCCTAGAGGTCTAGAAATACATGGGCGTTCTAGGGGGGCCCAATTTAATTCCGTCATTTTTAGACAATGAAAATAGACTTGCCCATTTTTTGGGGGGTTGGAGGGTGGGGGGGGGGAGCAAATAACATAGGAGTGTCTACCATAGTTCCAAACACGTCACAAAATTCTGGGCCCCCAAAAAAAATTACTACTAGTAAAAAAAAAACTAGTAAATTATGATTTTTTTTTTTTTTTGATCTTGAAATTTTTTTTCATGCCAACTCTTACAGGTTATAAATCACAAGTCATGAAAAACTGTTAATCCACCGCTACACATTAGTAGACATTTCGCTATATGTGGCGAATGGTGACAAGTCTGGACAGCAAGACACTAGAGGATAATGATCTTGTAAAAACATTTTCTTTTTAATGCCTTTTTTTTTTCATTTTTTAGTACAGATCATTATCCTCTAGTGCAGGGATTGCAAATAGGTGCACACATGCCAAAAATGGCACCTTAAGAGATTTTCGGCGACACGCCTAAAAATTTGATTTATCATTGAATTTTTGTTCATATAAAAATATATTCAAACGTAAAATGACATAAAATAACTCATTTTCATTTATTAAACAATAGCGCTAAAATTGTGGATTTGGCAACATACAATATCGTTAAAGTAGCGGTAGCTACACATAATTACTGACTGCAGACTGCGAACGGAAATATACCACCAACAAGTGCCGAGCATGCTGCTGACAATTTTGATGTAAAAAAAAAATGAATCGGCTTTTTTTCTTTTTTACTATGCACAAATCATATTCGTCATTCTTCATCTGTATGTACTCCTCAATTTATTATCTATAATTAACTAGAGAAGGCCTCTTTTGAAGCGCCCGATTCCCAGCTCAGGTCTACCATTTGTGAGAGCCGGGTATCTGTAGGCGCAATTCCTCACACAAAACTTTTTAACGGTCTATATAGTGTGTCGGAAAAAAATAGCCCGGAGCGGTTCTCGCATCCCCGGGTATTGAAACAGTCCCAGGATCTATGTCTTGAGAAACAGGAGCTAAGTATGCTACCAACTGAGCTACTGCGCCTCAACATCAACTTTTGTTTAATTTTGGCGTGTTTGACAAATCCTATTTGCCATCCCTGCTCTAGTGAGTTGATCCAAAGATTATCATGTTGCCTGAAAATGATCTTCCGGATGTCTATGAGACTAAAGATTTGCATCTGCACTGATGGCTCTGTCAATAGCCAAATTTGCAAAAACAGAAACATTTTTATAAATGGCGATTTATTTTCTAGACTGGCGAAACTAAGTGGCGAAATTATTATTTTGATATTTATTAATTATTTATTACCATAATCCATAATTAATTTCATGTTAAATACAATTTACTTTTAAATTAAAAAAAAATCTAGATTAACTTTAGCATTAACATCTAAAATTCAAGCAATAAAAGTCTTTTCAAATGCCTTAGAAACATCATTACATTGATAAATTTCTCAGGTTATAAAATATTTACAATTAGTATCGTCTTTTTTAAAAATAATCAACAGTTACTTGTATTTATTTAAGGCTGGTGCTTTTGGGTCCCTAAAAAGGCTTTCATTTTAGCTATGATCCCCATTGCATTCCTCCAGGATAGCACTGGTTATAGTTCTCTAAGAGGGTAATGGGAATGCAATTATTTAATTCTAATTGTAGTACACATTTTTTGTAAGTATAAATCTTTGTCAGATATATAGTACTTGTTCTTCTTTTATCTTGATTAGTCCTAATCACCAATTAATATACGACACTTATATAGCAACTCTTGATTCCCCAGCCAAATTTTTTTTAAAAATATACCTTACCCCCTTTCAAAATAAAAATATATATAAATTATTTATGCAATGACAAAATATTCTTATTTATGGCGACTTAAATTCTAATTTGGCGAAATTGATTGGCGAAATAAAAATAAAATCCAGATCCACTGCATCTGGTTTTCTTTTGTTTTTCCTCGTTTTTTTATATTTAATTTTTTATTTTGTATCGTTATTTTGTTACATTCTGGTATCTGACAACACTAGTCTAAAATGAATGTATGATTCTAATTCATCTTTCAGCACTTTATTCTTCTCTAATATTAACTTTGAGTAATACTTATAGCTTCAATACATTGGTGTATCTTTTTATTATTATCTACTAATGAGTATGTGTGCATAGATTAAGTTACCAGCTTTGAAAGGGGGGTAAAAAGTGATCTCAAATATTGCATCAATATAATTAAATCACCTGGTGAGATCTTCAATCCTCTTCTCGACGACAGCAGTACACAATTCATGTTCTTGAACTGGATGGAGGTGTTGCACGTGACCAGCTGCCTGAGCTGCAGACTCATCAAATTGTGACTGACTTGAGGGACTGGACATCGGGATGGTCATACTAGAGCTCGGAGATTTAGGACCACTACTAGATGCTCCCGCACTTGAACTAGACTTAGCTGGTTGAGGTGTTGGTGGTGTTGGTTCAGGTGTGGGTGCCTTCGGTGTGTCATCCACACTGGGTAGTGTGTCTTCAAGGCTTTCTCTCCGTACTCCCGTCACAGCACTCAAGAGTGTATTAACACCAGTGAGAGCCCCTAAAATGAAAGGTATGATTTTAAATGTTTGATTTTGTTACTTGATAATAATATTACCATTGTGAGATGAATTATCCAAATGAATAAATATAGAAATTAAGCTTTTTAATAAAGAATACATAAATGGTAAATGTAGTCGCTGGAGAGGCTGACGGTCTCTCCAATATGCGACCATGTTGCATGCGTCATTTTTAATTTCCGTGAGCACACGCATACTTTAAATAAATGGAATACATAATAAATTAATTAGCATATTCAAGCGAGTTTGGATAATTCAATAAATGTTTACAATTAGTGATTGATCAGATCGTTTTAACACAACACATACTGACTGCACCTATTCAGCAAATTACGTTTTAGGAAATTAATCATATCTTGAAATTAACTCGGCTATCACTTGAAAACAATTAATAGAACAGAATAAAATAAATAAATAAACCCTAGCTTGTCATATTGTTCACCCTACCCCTAGAAAAAAGGCCTTTAAATTTCTAAAATACAAATTCTCTTCCTTGAATAGGCAAAAAAAATTCCCTATAAGTAATTTGAGGAAATAATTAAAAAAAATATATAAAAAACTGTATACTTGTTCTTTCAAGAGAACCTGTTTCCATTATTGAGGTACTATACCATTGGCAGGGACACCAGCATAGCAGGGTAAAGTTGTTGTCTTTTCCTTTTTTCTTTCACAGAATAGCGCTGGTAATCATCATAGTATCTTTTCGTCTTTTTAACACATTGACCGCCACAGAGCTTTTTGCTGGTTTGTTCCCAGAAGCCAACCGAAGTTAAGCAAGTTTCTAAATATGAGTTATCTCGTAGTTGGCTTCCACAATAAGGTGGTCAAATACGAGATATCTCGTAGTTGGTAGTCAACGTGTTAATGTTCCTCTTTTTCTTCTCTTCACAAAGAATAAGTTATCGGCTTTTTATTTGTGAATTTTACTTGGAGCCATTGTGAATTGTAGTTTTTAACTCATGAAACTTCTTTAATTTTGTTGAGGAGCTGCTGTCACACAGGAAACTTTTTCAATTTCTTTGAAGAGTCAGATAAAACGTTTAATTTTCCTTGACATTATAATATAGTTTTTAAATAAGGACTATGAAGTATGTCTGTGTTGAAGAAAACATAATTTATTCTGGTCCAACACAAAAAATATACAAATAAAGTTATGTAGTTGAAGGTGGCCTGTCTAGGATTACGACCCCATTCTGGCTAGCGACAATGGGGTCGTAATCCTAGACAGGCCACCTCCAACTACATAAAATAATAAAGAATGTCTAAATGATAAATGTAGTCACTAAAGAGACCGGCAGTCTCCAATATACATCTAAGAACTATAAAGTATTGTGTGTTCCTTTTTATTAAGTCTGGGAATGCACGTATGCATAAATTAAATGGAATACATAATTAATTAATTAGCAATGTTTAATCGAGTCTGAATATTTCTAGAAATGTTTACAATCAGCGATTGATCAGATCGTTTGAACACAACATTTATTGACAGCGCTTATTCAGCAAATATGTTAGAACAGTAATCATATCTTGAACTTAACTCGGCAATCGCTTGAAGACGCTAATCAATAGGACAGGATAAAATAAATAAACCCCAGCTTGCTAAAATATAGCGTATATTAGAGTGGTTCAATTTTCTATGGATAATTTTTTTTTTAATATAATAGCGATAAAACATTGATTCTCGACTAGTTACAAAATATTTAGGCTTAATAAATGTCTGAATTTTGTGATTTATTAAGCAAAATGGTTCGAGTTAAAATCTAGAAAGTTTTATTATTTACAATGACAAAAGGTTAGAAGGGTTATACAATGGAAAAATATATTTTTGCTCAAATGAACATTCTTGCATGTCAAATGCTTCATCCTATCATTCAATAGGTTCTTCATCAACATATTACTGTAAAGCTGCTACACGTGTACTGGTGTGTTGCTCTTGAGTCTGGTCTAACAAGTTATACAGTAATCCACTTTTAACCTAGAATAATGCTGGGCCCATAACCCTGTTAAGTCCTTCAATAATACTTCAAACTGCATTTTACTATAAAACTTATCTGTAATAACTATTAACATAAACCTTTACTACTATAAAGATAAAAATTAATACAGACTGACTGTCATGGTGGTAAGTCAACAAGAAGGTACTAACCCAGAATGCCCTCGGTAACTATGACATCATTGGTTTTTAATATATATTATATGGCTCAATACAAATAATCAGTCATGAGTAAGTTATACACTAAATCATAATTGATAATATAATGTCCCTAAATATAAATATAGGAACATTTAATGTTTAGTTAAAAGACTAATCACTACTTAATAACTATAAACTATTAATAGCTTCAGCAAGGAATATAATTAGTATTTAGGTTACTGTTAAATATCCACTTCGTGAAAACACATGTAAACAATACACATTGAATGAGTGATTAAAATAAATCATTAATTACGAGAGATCACATTGAATAATTTCAACACAGTATTTTGGTCTGCTCTTACACAAATTTTGTCATACGACAAGATATTTTAATTAATTTTTTTTTCTTCCTGTTTTTAAATTTAAATGAGAAAAAAAATTCCCTGCTTATTTTTTGGATGTAAGAAAGATAATGAAAAGCTTACCGCATAACTTTATTGTATTTATTTCATAAGACATTCAATCACAATTGGGTGTTATTTTGCTAACTAATCAAGTAAACAAACTAAGTTGGTGTCATTAACATCAACTTGCTAATTAAACATTCGCTATTTTTTTTCTAAATTTGGTTCTCCCATAGAGAGAAACAATCTTATAGAGTTTGTATTAACAATTTGTATTGCAATCAGTATTACAATTAGTATTTTATATAGTTACAATCGATTACAATATCTTTAGTTATCTTAAACTTTTAAATCAGGGAACATTTTGAATATTTATATCGCAAATTCCAAACCAATCATATTTTGCTCAAGAAAATTCATTCATTCTTGGGGATTGATTCAGAAAAAAACTGATNATTTCAACCACCTGAGGACCGGTCCATGATCCCTGTTATATGTCCTACGCTTTGCTTGACCGCAGCTTAGCGCAAACGACTAAGCCACCAGGTATTCGCTCAATATTCAATGAGCAGTAATAGTTTTAAAACAATTTTATTTTGCACAAAATTATGCCATTATTTATATTTCTCTTCCAAATTCAATATAATTATTACCGATATGCCATTTTTAATATTAAAATTATTTTATTATAAAACATTAGGTCTGCATTTAATATGTCCGATTCTTAGCATTGTTTTATTAAAGCCTTTATGATCTGCCAGGAATTTTAAAGCACAAGAAGTGTTCATATCTATGCAACATGAAATATTTTTATTACATAATATTTGATTAAGCTACGCAGTTCTTATTTTTGAACATAGTCATTAATTTATTTTGTTTCGAACTTCGATATATAGAAAATTATGTGTTCTCCGTAGTTACTTAAATGAATGAATTATTACAATTTATAAGCACTAAGATTATAATAATTTTGTGGTAACCATTGCTGGAGTCCAATAATGGAGATCATAAAGTGCTACAATTAGAAATCCCAAGTATTATTTGTCAATTTTATCTTATACTGTGTATACATTTATACATATTTTATGCACGTGTAAAGTCACGTGTAATACAGTTATGTACACGTACACAAAAATGTGTATGTGATCTCTAATAATAACTCCTCCATTTAGCTGCACATAACTTCAATGTATGCTTAAATGATTCACAATGAATATGATAGTGAGATAAATAATATTTATAAATGTGGAATTAAAGATAGACGATAAAATCTTAAACTATATATTATTTAATTAATGAATTATTAAAAAAAAATAAAAAATATAAGAAAAGCTTTACAAAAAGCATGAGTCAAATTTAGGATAAGAAGAACTGATAAGGAAAGAACACAAATCTAGGTAAAGTTATATATAGTAAATGAGATAATTTGGAAGAGAATATAATAAAAGGAATCATGCAGACAATAATGGGCAGGAGAAGCAAGGTGCCGTAGAGTTGGAGGTGTGCAGAGAAGAGGAATAAAACCATGCAACGATTCTGCCCGCTAATCAGCACCTTACCCGCATCTGGGTTTAATTCAAGTATTCTTAATTCATTTACGATGAAAGGATGAGATCTGTGGAAACCTACTGAAGGAAAATCAAATATAAGAGATACTTTATGCTAATGATTGCACAATAAAACTATTAAATGTTATAAAATAGTGAAAATAAATTATTAGAAATATAAATTCTGAAGTTTCTCTTGATGTATATTCTGAAGTCTAGGGGTAGTCTTCTAGTTTTATTTTTTTAAAGGTTTTCATATAATGTTAACATCAAATTTAAAGGAAATTTTATTCAGGTATTAATCTGCTTTTTCTGATTCGGGGAATCGAACCAGAATTTTTTTTTTTTTAATTTGGTACCACTTAAGCCTGAAACAGAACTACTGGTTCCTTACAGATTAGGAAAACTAATCACAAAAAAGGATTTATGGCATAAGGTCACCAGGATAAAATATGATCTCTTTTGATCATTTTTGCCATAAAATAGAGCAATGGGATTTAACCCCCCCCCCCTTTTTTTTAAATAGAGCAATGGGATTTAACCCCCCCCCCCTTTTTTTTTGGTCTACATTCCAATATATATATATATATTTTTTAAATAAAAATTGGCTCCGAAGAATTTCTATGTTTATTTACAAATTCATAATTACTTATTAACTCCAAAATCAATCTCTTCGTTTTTCTATACATTTCTGTTATTATAACTCACAATAATTTGTGTTTTTTTTTTAAGGGTGCCACCTACAGTCATCCGTCTTGGCTATATCTATGTATTTTTCACAGAAACGACTGACTAGACGTTCTAAATCTAGAAAAATTCCACATAATCAATGGCTACAAAAAAAACTGGGAGGTACCCCCCTACTCACCCCTGGGATCAAACAAACGATCCATGACAACTATTCACTATAATAGTAGCCATAATGTTTATTATATAATTTTCATTTATTTTTTAATTTTTTTTAAAAATAAATTTTCCGTTGTAAACGAGAAATTTATTTTATGAGATTTTAATGCATTAACTATCAAAGAATTTTAAATTACTAATTAAACTACTACAGATTTTTAGAGAGCCGGTGTGCCGAGTAAAAAAACCCTTAGCAAGATGTTCTAAACCATGTAAAAAGCCGTTCCATAACCGGCTCAACTGGGAATCGAACCTGTATTATTCCCAGAGTATGACCTCGACTTGATAACAGCCAGCTTCGCTACCGACTGAACCACCAAGTCAGGACATAATTATTATTAAGTATTCTTAATGAACCTTTCAAATAAAATTTAGGAGCAAAAAAATAAAACTTCATATCTGCATTAATATACAGTATTCAAGGAACCTGCAATGCTTATGGAATGGGAGAGTTGGAGGTGGGGGGGGGGGGAGATAACTAAAATTATTAGATCTTGCTATTTTTACCTAATAAAAATAAAATGTTTAGCTTATTTAAATTATAGTAAAAGAACTAAAAATCATTAGTAAATGAAAATTATATTTATTCAGATAACAGTTCAAGAAAAATAATAACATAAAATTTGGTTACACGAATTTCATTTTTTTATATATATAAAATAAAGTGCCCCGTCATTAACAGGAAATCTTTATTTTTTAATACATAATGCATGTTTTCAAACTAGTTAGCCTACTAACATAATTGTTACTTGTTTTCCTACTATGGTTCTGACAGTTAGGTAGCGTACCTTGACCGTCATTAACAGGAAATCTTTATTTTTAATAGATAATACATGTTTTCAAACTAGTTACTAACATAATCGTTACTTGTTTTCTTACTACGGTTCTGATGGTGAGGCAGCGTACCTTGACCGTCATTAACAGGAAATCTTTATTTTTAATAGATAATGCATGTTTTCAAACTAGTTACTAACATAATCGTTACTTGTTTTCTTACTACGGTTCTGACGGTGAGGCAGCGTACCTTGACCGTCAATTGCCAGGAAATCTTTATTTTAATAGATAATACATGTTTTCCTACTACGGTTCTGACAGTGAGGCGGTGTACCGGGTTAAAAAACAAAGGCAAGTTAAAGCTAGGGGAAAAAACCTTTCCATAACTTCCCCGACTGAGACATGAACCTGAAAACGTCTCAGCTTATGTCATCATCCTCGCTTAAACAACTTGCATTGCTACAGATTGCACCACAAGGACGGGACACGAATTTAAGGTTTTTGTAGCATTAAAAAACGTTTATTAAATTTTATAAGGTTATGGTAATATACTGTACATATTTTAAAATTATCTTTAGTAAAGGGATCCAATAAGTGACAATTACCACGTTTTTAACATCTGCGCATCTATTTCAGTCACATACGACAAATGGCCGGAAATAGCTCAAAATTATCAAAATCGATCCAAAAAAGGATTATTTCACCCCTTCATCATCAAAGGGTTGGGGAATAGTGGGTTTAATACGTAGTAGAGGTTAGGTGTAGATCATCCTGCCTCCTCGTCCAGGATACTCCCACCTTGGTAGAGGGGTGAAAGTATTGGGTCCCGAGAGTTGGAGTGCAAGGAATCAAAAACTTTTTAGTGACAGTCAAAGATAAAGTAAAAGATGAAGAGTTCCACAGATAGATATCTGTAGAACGATAGAAGACATAATAGTTCTAGTGTTCAGGGTAAGGTTAGGACTGTAAATAATAAAATAAAGCTGCTATCCATTTACTTATTGGCACTTATTGGATCCTGGTTCTAGGCTCTCGTGTAAATAAGGGAGACTTCATTTTTATTCTATGTATGTTTTTCTACCAAGTCCTCTTAGTGTTAACTACTATTACCAGTTTGTCGTTGTTAGTGAGGATATATTCATTCATATTCACACAAATTTAACACATTGTAAATATTTGAAAGCTTTACTATTTTATAAATGAATTTCATATTTTTCTCAGTTAATTACTTAAAATTCATTTAAATTCTTCAATACTTGTAACAAATGACTGTATAAATAATTCAATAAAATCCAATATTTACCTTTCAATTAATTCATTAATTAACTTGCAAATATATTCAGTTTGCACAATCATAAGTCCATACATTAAACATTTCTTCGTTAACTTATTTGATGCATTCATTAAAAAAATATCGTATTTGTTTAATGCTAAAAAATAATAATCTGTTATTTCAAATAATTCTTTTTTTTTTCTTTTTTGTATAAGATGTAACTTAATAATATTTAGTGACTCAACCATGAATTTTTTTGTCGTTTTTAATAACTCATGTGAACTACTAGCTTTATTATTATTTATTTTAGAAATAGTTGTGTTATACAATGATGCAAAATGTAAGAACATGGTATATAAATCAGATCAGGATATAGGGGGGGGGGGATGAAAAATGGACCTTGTTATCAAGAGCGTTCAAACAAAAAATTAGGTATTTAATTTAAAGTTAACAATTTTTAATAATAATATGAGTGTAAAGTAACGATTAATGGTTATCTAAACACCCATCCAACCAAAATAAAAACAAAATAAATTTGCAATCTTATTTGTCATCCTGTTTTTTTGTTATCGAAACGTTTACACAACCAAAATAAAAAAAACCTTACCAAATTATTTGGTTGGGAAAAACACCCGTACAAATTGGGGGTGAGGGAGTGGCATAAGCCAACTTTCCCCCTTCCCCAACAAAAACATCTAGATCCACCATTGTATAACAACTAGTCTTAGTAAGAAAGAAAGAGTGAACTTCAAATCACAAAATCAACGCTTATATCATGCCTAAACTAATAACGTCAACCCGGGCTACTTTACAACATTATTTTTTATTTTTGCTTGTCATTTTGCCACCTTTTAAGTTACAGTTATGGAAATAATCCCAGATGTGTAGTATGACTAGTACTATTCAATGGTAGTATTAAAAAAAAATCTATGCTTTATTATTTTCGTAAAAAAAAAATTAAAAATGGGGTATTCAAATTTACCCAGGGTTGGGGCTACTTTGTAACAAGAAACTAAATCCAGGACATAGGTCCTTAACCTAATACAGAGGCTATAATAGCACACTCATTTGAAAACTGGGGTTTCAATAAACAATTTGGTGTAGATTTCATTGTCTATCTTAAAGATTGTGTAAAATATTAACAATTTTCAAAATGTCTTTTCTGGATTTTTTTAAACTTTTCAGTGGTTTATTTTTAGAAGATTCTTAGCACAGTTAAATGAAGTAATACAAATCTGAAAACTATGAAAAAACTTTCAGTTAAAGCCTACAAAATCAAAAACAAAACATTAGAGCTTGATAAAACTGGTTTAAAGATAAATAAAACAAAAGTAAGTATACTTTAATGTTTAGGGTAGCTCCTAGAATATATGTCCACATTTTTTATATAATAGTCAGTAGCGATTCCATTACCGGACCAAAAACTTAATACCAATATTACAGTATTATTTTCAAAACTGGGGTACCGGTATTAATGCCAGCATCTCTAAAAGAAACAAATTTTCAGATATAATTTGCAGAATTTGTAAGAAAAAATGACCATTCAGGAAATAGCCTACATGTCATATGACTGTTAAGTTGAAATGCTTTCTGTCTTCACATTAAATCCTGCATTTGTATTAGACTAATAAAATAAAAAGAATGCCTGTTCCGAAAAATGGAGTGATCGGATGAACGCAATCTTTTAGATTACTAATCCTACTTTCTAAGTTCCTACTCTAAAGATTAGACATTAGTTACACCACTGAGTCAACCAAATTGTGAAATTAAGAGAAGTGCAAATAATAAATATAGTCAACAACTAGTAAATCAAACTATTAATCAAAATAAATATAAAGGACTCTAATATATTAACTGGTGAACTTAGCTGAGATTCTGCTGATATTAGTGTTACCGTAGATCCTAATATCTTGAGCAATAATAATAATTCAAATGGTTGGACAATTAGTTAAAATATAGCCAATTTTAAACCTAATCAATTATCATCATCTTCTTCAATGATAATATAAGATCTTTTCTATTAATAACAGAAATATGGGTATTTAAATGCCGATAAAATGACAGTGATCCCGGTAGTGGAACCACTAATAAATGAGGATAAATGCTGTATATTTACTTATTTTCTCTCTCAATCACTTGTTAATAGTGAGTTTTTTTTTAAATAGGCTATACAGCTTTCCTCTCCTTTTTACTAAAACACTTTCTTTCAAGTTCTTTGTACATTAATGTACTGTATGAGTATGGCCGAATTGTACATTTCCTAACCTCTAGCGTATTTTTTTTTAATATAGTACTGCAATAAAGAAAGAGCAGGCAGGACTTCAATTAATATGGAAGTAGTGTGTGTATGTATACATATGTGCTGTATGTACTTTGTAATGTATACTTTCAGCAGAGCATAAACTCGAAACACCACACATTGGTGAGAGGAATGGTCCCTAAATGCAGTGGTGTGGGAGAGTGAAGAAATTTGAATTAATGTAATGATAGTTTCCAATAAAAAAAAAACAGTTTTTAATTAAAAACAAAAAATAATATTTATTCTGCAATTATATTTATCAGTCTATTAAAAATAATAATTCAAATTTAAAATCTCCATAGGGCTGAGTGGCCGTCTGGGTCCTCTTGGATTCCGGGGCCATAGGCCATGGCTTTATTAACCTAGGCTATAACCCACCATGTATACTGTATATATTGGAAGTATTTAAATTGACCACTAATAATATTCTATTACAGATTTACAGTTCCTAAATTTTGTGTATTTTGTTTTACTTTTATATCCTTAGGGTTCCTTCTATTGCTTCATAAAACTCTTTTTAAATGATCCACTGGGTTAATTATATGTTCCCCATTCCCATTTTAGACAAATTCAAATCACCTAATCAAGTTATTGAAACTTTCTTGCATTAAGAGTAAAATGTAGCCAATGTTGACCAATTAATAAATTAAAGCTGATTGCCATTAGCTTATAATGTGAATACAAGAATGCAAATAGGAATTTAAATAGAGATTTGTAACTAACACTAGACAAGTTTTTCTCTAGGTGTGTAATTTTTACCTTGGAATGTACACTGTAGCCTAGAGTACTAAGACACTGAAATTTTGGTAATGAAATGAATGTGTGTAATTTGAGTAAGACACATCTACACAGTAGAATCATATTTCTACACGACAGTTTTTGACATCCTAGACAAGGGGTCTGCAACCTCCCGGCTCCAGCAGGTGGCTTTTTCAGCAAATTTTGTGGCCCTTTGAAATTGGCAATTCTAAGATTTTTTTTTTTATTCAGCTCAGGACGCCCACCTCATTACTGTACTGTACATGTGATGTACTGTTATTTGGTGCGAGTAGCACAGCTCATGTGAGGCGATTCCCCAAGTTACTTGATATTTAAGTTCGTACTTTTGTGTGTATAGATGGGCGTGTGAGTTTGTATTTTGTTCAGAAAATATACTTTATAATACTTTAGTATGTAGCGTTCTACATAATAATTTATAATATTTTTTTAAAGGGTTAGAATGGCAATGAAAAAAACCGAAGGAAAGTAGAAAATGAACACAGACAATTTAACATTGATTGGATGATCAGTTCTTTTGCATTTTTTAGAAATTCAGATGGATTTCCAAGTTGTTTTATTTGCAACGATAAATTTTATAATAATAATAAATCAATCTTGAAAAACACTTTTTCATGAAACTCAAGAAGTTTTCCAAAGACTAACCGGTTGGCGAATCTAGAAAAAAAAAAAACAAATATGGCAGGTACAGTATTTTTTTCTCTGTGGATCTTCCATTTTTTCTGTTTTTTCAGATTTGGCTCCTTGTCACCGAAAGGTTGCCGACCCCTGACCTAGACAGTTAAAAAAACCTATCTTCACTTTTGTTTAACTATTTTAAAAAAATCAGTAATTTTCAATATTTAGGGAATAAACATCACCAACAGGTGCTGTTTAGAAATTTAATGAATACATGATTGTGCAATGTGCATGGACAAAATAATAAGTAAAGTTTTCAACAGGCAGCCATTGTTAACAATTTGTACAATAAATGTCTAGCTGAACCGTGACTAGCATCTGGATCACGGATTTCACAGCTCAGATCCTCCCAAACAATAAAGGTTGTTTACGTTTCAGTCAGAATTTGATGATATGAGGTGACAAAAATTAATAATATAGTGAAAATACACATAATTATCAAATATTCTGACATAATAATTAAATATT
>PXIH01S0001162.1:0-13100 GCA_003024985.2 Euperipatoides rowelli
ATATTAATTGCAAATCTACACCAAAATATAAAATAATTAAAGAATACTTAGCCAAAACATCGGACTGGAAAACAAACACGTGTAGCTTCTTTCCATAGGCTCGGTAAAGGTAAAGCAGGAAACTATATAGGGTGGTAAATGGAAACAAAATGAGCATGCAACTAAAAAAAAAAAAAGCTTATCAAATTTAAAAAAAGGCTGGCCTTGACCATTCTCAGCCAGGGGCCAAAAGTGCCACCAGTCCGATTCTGACTTAGGTACTGTATGTGCATAGAAGAGAATTGAGTATAAATTGATAATGTTAAAAAAGAAAGTATGCAGTAGGACATTTACCATGTCATAATATGTGAAATGGTACTGGTATGAATTTACTGTATGTATTTAGTAGTAGTAGTAATAAATAAAATAGATCTCTCATATGTAATGATGACTATACAAACACTAGACACCACAGAGTGAAATTTAGCTAGCTTTTTCTTGAATATAAATGTTGGATCTATTATTTCTTAATGTTAGCTAGACCTTCACCTGAAGGTGCTTTTAAAAGGCAATTGAACTAGAATATGTTGTCCATAGAAAGATTTCAACTTGTGAGTGCGATGTTTAGATTTAAATGCAGCCTCGCCACCCGCTCCATTTTTCTGTGATTGATGGTGACTATTATGTAATATTCTTATGATAGGTCTAACGGTTTAATAAAATAGTCATTCTTGATCACTAGTTCTCGAAACAAACCTATCATTAAAAATGCACTATTGGGATGGAGTAAATAGATTGACTATTTTCATTCTTATTTTGTAGTCATTACTTATTGAGATGATGAGGTGGGTACTTTGAGTACCGTAATGAGTTTTACTAGCATCTGGGTGGCAAACTTCACATCTCCCATGATCTCAAAACCAACCAATGATATACAATGTATGACCATGTCAAGTGCTCAGCTGCTTTTTATTTTATTTACAGTCCTAACATACCCAACAGGGCACTGACTTCAACTCTACTAGGTAAAAAATAACTATGCCCCAACCCTAAAGAGGTGCATTAACTTTTTTGAACATTTTTTTATAAGTTTTACATCACTTTCGTTGGCCCAACCATTTTTAGGATCACAGGAGATGTGAACTTGCCACCCAGATGCTGTCTTTTTGGAAATAGTTCCGGAATATTTTTTTAACATGTTTTGCAACCAATACTTGATTTAGTACTTAGTTCAGACCCATTAGTGACATTGAAGTGGGAGAATCTTGATACTAGTGATCATATTTTAGAAGGCAAATCTAGCAAAATTAAGTGGAGCTACTTAAAAGTGAGTTAGAAATAAATGTAAAACAATGTATTCCGATGAAAATAAGAAGCATAGGAATATTAAAAAATGATTTAGCCTACTAAAGAGCTTAGCGAGGAATTTAATAAGTTGAAGATAAATTAACTATAAATTGTGTCGAAATAAATTTAAAAATTCTATTGGTATTTCTAATAACTTTTAAGAAAAAAAATTGGCTGATAATACTAATTCTGATAGTAAGTCATTTTTCTCATATTTAGAAGTAAGCATTGGATCAAAGAACAACTAGAGCCTTTAAAGATTAAGTATGATTAATTAAATTAGTGAAGATTTTGATGTGGCTGAAAAATAAATTCAATATTTTGCATCTGTTGATATATACTGTATATACCAAGGAATGTATGTAGTGAGGAACTGGAATTTTTAATTTTGGCTTAAACTGGAAGTAGCCAGATTTTGACCTAAAATTCAGGCCGGAACCGGAATTTTTTTTTAATAATAGTGCACTATACTACTATATAAATTAAATTAGCCTAAAAAATTATTATTAATAAAAAATTATTAATCTTTTCAAATTCTGCGAGTAGCCTACCCTATTATAGATAAATTTAAAAACTTACTGTTCTAAATCTTTTCAATTCATTAAAAATAGGCTTCTGTTAAAAATTTATAATACAATCACTACCTTTGTTCCAGAATTTTTCCTTATATTCAGAAAAAAATTACAATAAAATTAAGATAATTAAAAAAATAATCTAATATATATTACATAGTAGAAAAATTAGAACTGTAGTTGGAAAGGTATCTTCAAATTAATATTATAATGGATGTGGATTGCTACAGGGTGCTGTGATGTCAGCAACATTGTTTAATATTTTGTTAGACTTTGACAATAACATACAATCTACAGTTATACAATATGCGGACGATGTAAAGGAACAATTATATCAGATAAAGATTATGATGTACTACAACATGATATCGAGGAAGTAAAGCAGTGGTGTGAGTCCAATAAACTTGTTATTAATTTTAATAAGACTAACACATTAAATTATGCATTTAGACCTAAAAAGCATAAATATAAGCTGAATGAATTAGAATTTAAAAATTTGGACTCAATTACAGACTTAGGTGTGATTTATGATAGTAAATTAAAGTTTAATTATCTGGCAGACATAGTAAAAAAAAATGTTGACACAATTTGCTAGACTAAAAAATTCATTGTATAATATTACACCACAATTGTTTGTTATTTTATATCCACTTTATATTCAGCCATATATAGATTATGCATCTGCTGCAGTTTCTTTTAGACATAGCAAGGATATTGATAAATTAAAACTTGCTTTCAGGAGAATAACAAAAAGAGTTTCAGGACTATGGAATTGTTCTTATGCAGAGAGGCTGAGTATTCTAAATTCAGTAATGATCTCATTAATATGTACAAACACAATAATTGAAGGTAATATAAATTTTTTTTTTAATTATCCACTGACAATATATTAAGGGGTCACAGCTTTTATATTAAACGCCCATATAGAAAAACAAAACATGCATCTCAGCTTATCTGTATAGACTTATTGATAATTGGAACAAGCTACCTGATAGTGTAATTAATACAACAAATATTGATGATTTTAAAAACAAACTAGATAGATAGATATATGAAATCTGACAGCATTTACTAACCATTTGCAACAAATATTCAGTGATAAAAGATTTGTCTTATTCACCTAACTTTCTAATAATAATAACTCAAAATTCAAAGTTTGATGAAAAATACATTGTTTTTGCATTAATTAGAATAAGAATTATAAGTAATAGTTTTTTTCTATTAATTTTCAAGTTTTGTTCGAATTTTTATCATCTTTCATAAAATGTAAAAAAAAATTGTATTCGATTTGAAATGTTTAGTTTTTGTTTACTTTAATAAATTTTGTAAAAAATTAAATCTTATGTCATTGCCATGAATAAAATTAAAAACATGTTTCTCAATATCACTAAGCCATCTGATGAGTCTTTTGATAAAAAATGATGAAATGGTGGGAAATTTTGGCCAAGGCTCTGGCCAGAACTTGCCACTTCAGGCCGGAACTGCACATAAATCCTGAATTCCGACCGGAATTCCAGTAACCCCTACATGGTACTTACTCAAATATGCAGGTCAGCCATGTTTTCCTTTACAGACATGACATATGCATCCTCAGATGTTATTTGACCAGCAAGATAATTTCTTTTAAAATACAGTCTATTCTTAAAATTTTCTATTAATTAGATTATAAGTTGTAGCTTGCTGAATCCAGATGAGTTTTGGGGATGTTTTATATATTTCTCTTCCACAAACCTGGACTTCTATGGTTGCTATATAATTTAATGCAGCTTATAGGGAAAAGTATGTAGATTATGAATCTTTATTTCCATTTATAGCATATTGTTTATAGTTTCAGAAATACAGTATATAAAATACCGTTTAAGCTTAAACATTTTTTAAAATAATAATGTTAACCAACACCACCTAGATATGTCTAGATGTGTTGGTTAAACCCCTTTTCTGGCAAATTCCATTTGCACTGAGAGGGGTTAAACAATCTAAAAAAAATTTAATAGTTTTGTATTTGCTTGGTTTAGATGTCAACAGTTATCCTATCACCCCTTAATTCTTTTTCTTCATAGCAATTTTTTTTTTCCTTTTAGGGTAATGGCAGGCTCTTCAAATTACAGCTTAACCAATGGAAATGCTGATCTGCCTCCCCCTGCTAAAATGAAAAAGCTTTCCAATAATAAAGTAGGCCCTTTTGTATTTAGGAGTAATATTCAGCAGCAGAGACGTAGGCTACCAATATTTTCTGCAAGAAATCAGTTGATTTTAGAAATTAAAAAAAGTCTTTCTACAATTATCATTGGTGAGACAGGAAGTGGCAAAACAACACAGATACCACAGGTAAGAAGCACATTCACCATTATAATTAAGATGGCAATATGTTAAATTTATGAGAACATCATTGTAGAGAAAAGAGTGATGGTTTTATGTAACGGACTATCTTATTTATTTACAGCTCATCATTAGATGAGGAAAATTCATGATATCTGGTTAGCATCAGTTTTTACCTGTAATCACATCTGTAATGTGTTTTACTGTAAATGGCAAAATATGAAAGAAAATTACGACAAGCTCTTCAAATTACACATAACTTAGTTTGTAACATAACATTAAATTTTCCTCAACAAATTCAATAAACAAACAAAAATTAAATGCACCTAAACCTTAAAACATCTGAAAATTTGCAGCTGGCAAAGTCTATTCTACATCAACTGTGCTAAAAAAAAACTGTCCATTATATTAAAAAAAATACTGTATATAAACAAAAGATACAGTAATTACTGTAATGTTTACTAAAGTAACATAACATTAAAAAAAAAAAAGGATGCTCAGGACCGGCTAGATATTTATTATGTAAGATGTTATTGCTGGCGAACGACTAATCTTACATATTAAATTTTCTGATATTGACTAATTAGTTTTCATAAATATTTCCTACATGAATACAATTCAAAATAAATATTTGTTTCAACAAATAGGCTATTAATAATTCTGTGAACAAAAAAAAATCAACAGCTAATTATCTTCAACAAGCCAATAGATATACTGTAGTAATTACCGGTATGATTAATAAAGAATCTTTGGAATTTGGAGAGGTCAGACAATTGGTTCTTTGGGATGTAAAAATCCTTGTGGAATTGCTAGGATGGTGGTAAGGTCACTGCTAGACTCAAATTAGGTTTGAGTTTAGCAGTGGTGATAAGATACTTAGTAGAATATCATTTCAGATTAAATGGGCAGTAATAGTAATTGTCATATCACATTAGGTTAAATTTGGTAGCCTGGGTAAGTGTTATCCTTAATTTAGCTCTATCAGTAGTGAATAGAAGTGAGATTTTCAACAAATTGAATTTTATTTACTTTTGTTCATAATACTGTATTTTTATTTCTACCCAGGATTATATAAAACTGCTTGATTCTATTGGCTTAGGAATTCATTAATCTGAGTGTGACTACCAATTATAATTGAATTAAATGCAGAAAATGATAATTGGAAGACCTAGAAGTCTATAGATTAGGCTTGATAATCAATGAAGCTGGTCTTCTATCTTTTTTCTAGCCATTATTCACGCCTGGGTCTCCTGGAACACTAAGATACATCTGGACTATGTAAAATTTAATGATATGGGGAGAGGTAGCCTCTTAATCTGGAAGATAAATTAAATGGTGAACAAGTTAAAAAGGGAAAAGTGTAGCCTTGTAAATTTAAGAAGTTTTTACTTTTACAAAACAATAAAAACTTAAAAATATAAAATAACAATTGATATTAATAGGCTACTGTTTTATTTTTAGTTTTTATATGAGCAAAATATTGGGTCCAGTGGAATTATTGGTATTACACAGGTAAGAATTAAAATACTTTCTAAACTTTCCATAAAATTTCATATATTTATTTGCAAGATTGTTTGAACAAATTTTTATTTGTTATTGATGGTTGTCCAGCCTCGACGAGTTGCTGCTATTACAATTGCGAACAGAGTTGCTTTAGAAATGACTACAAAAATTGGATCTCTGGTAGGTTGTCATTTATTGTATAATACCGTACTATTTAGTGTTTTGTAATAAATTTTATATTTATAATTTTTTTTAAAAAAATTAAATACTTTTAGTTTTGTTCTCTGGGCTGGAAAATATTGGCTTTTATTTTTTATAAAAAATCATCTCTATGAAAGGAAAAATTGTTTTTACTGGCAAGAGAAAAATAAAAAAATCTTTGTCAATTTTTTTTTTAATGTAGCCTAAGATATTTTAAATAATATTTTCACACTTCTAAAAACTATTTACATGCAAGCTAGGAAATTGTTCCACCAATGATAAAATTAAATTTTGAATTTATCAGTGAAATTATAATTTAATTATATAGGCTAATTCACTTTTTACCTTGCTGATAAAAAAAACATTTTACAGCAGTTTTAATAGTCTAGTGCAAAACTTTGCTGGCTCATGACAAAATCAGAACTACTGTTTATATTGTATATTTTTATTAAATATTCGTTTGTGTGATCAAATATAACTGTTGTAACTTACTGTATCAATCATTTGAATGCTAAACCCTAAACATAGAGATTGTATTAATAATTTTGGGGGGAGGGGGGTCTAGCTTTATTGAAATATTTTTCATGTTGAATGTTTATGTTGTTGAAAATTATAATTCTATCATTCTAAACTAATGTTTTTGCTGTATAGGTAGGCTACTGTGTACGATTTGAAGATGTAACATCTCCAAATACAAAAATAAAGGTTAGAATGTAATATTGATTTAGTATATGAGTTTATGATCTGTTTGCATATTAGAATAATAAAATATTTAATTCATTTATTTAGTATATGACTGATGGAATGCTGTTACGAGAAGCCATTTCTGATCCTCTTTTAAAAAAGTAAGTAGATGCTGTATTACTTATTTTCAAAACTTAGCTTATAATATACTGCTAATGTATTAAAATTATTTCATGTTTAGTTCAGGAGTTTATATACTGTACAAATAAATTCAAAATCATCCCACCTTCATAATTGTAGTTGACAAATTCACATTTTCAACACTTGGGGTCGCTTGTAGTTGTATTTTATTTTTTTCACAATTATTTGCTTTACCATTTTCAAACCTGTTAAAGAACTGATCACTGGTTGTTAATTTTTTTTACCACCAAATTTGTCTAGTTAATCTACAATGTATCTCTATACAGTATACTATATGCCGGTACTGTATAATAGTAGGGGGGGGGGAGGGGGTGAAGCAGTTATAGAATGTTTGGCGGAGAGAAATATGAGAATAATAAACTTGCAATTATTCACTGCGGACCTTCTTGTTACCACAGCGACAAGAATAAAAGTAAAGACGNACTCCGGTTATGGTTGTAAATAGAATTCTCTGTTTAATATGAACCAACATCTTTGTACAGGTACTGTAAGTATTACCGGACAGCCAACTTGCTAACCGGCATACTAGAAATAATAATAAGAAATACATAATTCCTAAAGGAATGGACATAACGTCGGAGAGCTGCCTGTCATCGCTAAGGTAAAGACAGCATTTTAATGGAGGAGAAGCCTTTTAACTCTTACAATTTAATTCTACAGAATGTATAATTAATAAATTAGCATTGGCTCGCACATTCCAGACTTAGAATATCTGTGACACATTTACTATTATTAAAGTAAACACGTCACAGATAAAAGCAAAACATATGGAATGTGCGAGCAAATGTAAACACAGAATAATTAAATAAATATTATTTCTAATAAACTATTATAAACTATAGGATCATNATAATATACAGTATATATTAATTTATTTTTCTGTAGATATACCATTATAATATTAGATGAAGCCCATGAGAGGACAGTTTACACTGATGTTTTATTTGGTATTGTAAAAGGAGCACAGAAACAGCGGAAAGAAACCAACTGGAGTCAATTAAAAGTAATTATCTTAATACAGTATATTAACAAAATTGTACATTGATAGAGTATGCTGTTGGAAAGATACAGTATATTTTCTATTTTTCTACTCAACATTTAATAAAATATAGTATATACTGTACTGTACAATATATTTAACTAGTTCGTTTGTTTGGATCACAAGTGCCAGTTTGTATTGTAATTAATCCTAATTTGTTATGGGGTTAATTTTGCTAACAAAATAAATTTGAACATTGTTTATTTTAAAAATAATTGAATTTTTTATATTTCATCAATTGTTGACGAGTTGAATAAATATTTTGTGTCTGTTTTTACTTTTAAAAAAGATAGTAATTTTGACAGGTATAAACCATTAAAAAATATTTTTCAGTAGTTGACAGGATTGTGAGTGCTAAAGATAATTTAAAAAAAAGATGACTTAAAGAAAATGTAATAAATGTTATCCAGACAATATTTATTCTTGAGTAATAAAACATATTTGTTTTGAGATAGTTAAGGCTTTTGTTGATATCTTTTCTTCAATAGATTCTAGAATTATCCCAGATGATTGGAAAATTGTTAATATTGTTCCTCTTTTTATAAAAGAATCCCAATATGTATAGGCCAACTAGTTGAATATTAGTAATAATGGGCAAATTATTGGATTATGTGATTAGGAGTCAATAGTAGTAGCCTACATCTAAATGATTTTTTATTTTTATGGGTAATTCGTAACATGGATTTACAAATAGAAGATCTTGATTGTCTAATCTTTTACAATTTTTTGACGAAATTACTAGATATACTGTACAAAAAAAAAGGCAGCAAACAGCTATACAGTCAACTTAAAATTATGATAAAAGTCAAAGCTAAACTTTATATTTAAAATTACAAAGAAAATGAAAATAAAAAACTNAAANTCCTAACGTTTCAACAGAATTATCTGTTTTCATCAGAGGTAAGTTGAAAAAACTTACCTCTGATGAAAACAGATAATTCTGTTGAAACGTTAGGAATTTTAGTTTTTTATTTTCATTTTCTTTGTAATTTTAAATATAAAGTTTAGCTTTGACTTTTATCATAGATATACTGTAGTTATTTTTTAGATTTTCAAAAAACATTTAATATGGTAGATCATTATGGAAAATTAATTATTAAAATGAAATATAAAGAGATTCACAATAATATTTTAGATTTGGATTCAAAATTGGTTGAAAGTTAGAAAAAATAAAGAGTGGTTAATGAGAAATTTCTACTTGGAAGGATGTATCTGATCCACAGGATCAGTTTTGAGACCTTTGCTTTTTGTAGGAGTCCAGCTTGCAAAATAACAGGAGAAGCCATTTGGTTGATAACTTCAGCAGAAATAGATTGGTGAAGATTTAACATTTCAATCCATTCATTAAAATGTTAAATGGAAGAAAGTTCACTTCTTTTTATATAATAAATGTTCACAAAAATTTGTTTGCATTCAGCATTTGTTTCTTTGTTCTGCTAAAGGACAATCGTATTTGGCGGTTATGTTGATTTTTGTTTGACAGTGGCTCTATCTGCATTCCATTATTTTACAGCTTTTATACATCTTTTGCATTGGAGATTTACCACCTTTCAATGTTTAGATATTTTTATTTGCCATTATATTTTATGCCATTAAGTATTTTGATTGTCTTTATTATTTCCTCTCTAGTGCATATTGTGTCCTATGTGTTGTGTTACAATCAATCTGGAGGACTTAAATGGTCAAATATCATTTTATATATCTTTATTTCTGGTAATATACATATGGCATATCTGTGTTAGACCTGTCGTATGCTTTCTCTCTACTACCCTCTCGTTCTTTTAATCTCGTTACCCAACTCATGAGACTACATCATATTATAACTCGCTCGTGAGCTAGTACATAACACATATATAGGCTATGACCTATTTATATAATTATCATCCTAGTGTCTTTCAAGTAATTTCAATATTTCAATTCAAGTCGTAAAACCCATAAACATATTTGTAAAGTATTAAAGGTCAAATGTAACGGATTTTTATTATTATTTTTTATTATTGATTTTCAAAGATAATTACTATAAAAAAAATTCCACTGGAAAAAGAAAATTTAAAATGCATAAAAAAAAAAGTTATTTAAAGATGAAATTAAGACTTCCTATCCTCAGTCTGAGATTAACAAATTGAAGATTTCACATTTTTGGGGGGTTTGAGATTAATTTGTTGACAAAATTCTTTCTACAGCTGTTTTCTTTGTAATGATTTAACATGTAAATAGANGTATGTTCAACTTGTATTAAAGGTCATTTTGATTTTTTTAAAAAACAAATTGGACCATAATAGCACAAAGAATGAATTTGATTATGATTTTTTACAAGTATTTAAACATTTAGACCATAGGATTTCAGCTTTAAGCTGACAAATATAGCAAATATTCTATAGTTAAGTATAGCAAGCTCTATTCATTTCTAGCCTATGTCACAAAATATCTCCCCTGGTGTGTACAGTGGACAATGTTGTTTTAAGGGGGAGGAGCTAAAGACAATTATTTTAAAAATTGAACTAGTAAATAACTTATTTTTTTTCTTTTCTGGTGGATATTTTTTTTAGTAATAATCTTTGAAAATCAATAATAATTTTTTTTTAAAAATCCATTACATTTGACCTTTAACATTAGTGATATATTGATGTTGATAGTGTAATACTATATCTTTATTTTTAATACAGGTAATCATAAAAATATTAATAAGTAAGATTAGATTGTACTGTATTTAACAATCTGTTCTAAGCTATTATAATAATCTTCATTTTCTTCTTTGTTGTGACCAAACTTACAGTATAATAAATATTGTTTTCCTATCGTTAGGTTAGTGTCAATTACCCTTATGTTGTTTCATAAAGGATGAAATTTTACATTGATTGATTTGTCTTCATTTCTATAAGAAAAAAAAAAGTGTTTGGAAAGAATAAATGTGTGTTTTAGTAGTGCAATTTTATATCAGTTATATTCTTTAATTTATGGCTTTATAAATCTAAAATTAAACATACCAACTAAAAAAAAAAATGTGCAAAATTATTTTTCTTTCATTAAAATGAATTATTCATTCTCACCTGTTGATGATTTGAAGTTTGTTTTAGATTTATCTCAAATATATACAGTATACTGCAGTTATTTATTCTCATTTTTCTCTTTAAATTTCATCAAGATTTTGGTCATGTCTGCTACTATGGATGTTGATCACTTTTCTCAGTATTTCAACAATGCTCCAGTTTTATATTTATCAGGCAGACAGCATAATATAGAGGTAATACACTTCATGTTTTTGTTTTATCATTTGGAATTTTGTACATTTTGAGAATATTTGGGACAAAAATGTATTTTTATATTTGGTATTTAAAGAATAAAATTTTATAGATATACGGTTTGCGGGTTTATATGCTTTGAATCGACTTCCAATAAGCGCAATTATGAGTGATCATTGATTATGATTAGATTAGCATATACTGTAGTTTTTTTTTTTTTTTTTTAATATGGCGAATTTGGTTTAATTTTAGTTATCCGTTAGACTTACAGAATTATACTTAGATTAACATGTATACAGTTGTAGAGTTTTTTAAAAAAAAAAAATACAATCCAGAAATGAAATTTAAGATTGCATACTGTAGTTTTATTTTTCAACAATTTTTTTTTCAGGTTATGTATGCTGAGGAACCTCAAACAGATTACTTGTATAGTGCCTTGGTTACTTCTTTTCAAATCCACCAAGAAGAACCACCTGGGTAATTTTTTTCCCTTTGTTTTCCATTAAATGAAATTTCACAGCTCAGTCAAATTAGAATATCTGCCCTGCAAGTTGAAGTATTTAGATTGAGCATTATGAATGTTCTTGTGATTCTATTGGTTAATTTGAATAAGGGATCCATGTTCCAAAATTTGATGTGTTTGTTCTACAAGGTACCCGATTGACTGCTCATAGAGTCCTTAATTATAAAGTTTTTCCTAATTAGAAATTTATTAATTCTTAGAAAATAGAAATTGAGTTATTATACAGTATTTTTCTCAAATTTAAACAATAATCGGTTCATGTGAGCATTGAAAGTGATCAAAACAGGTAGCAGAAATGTTGAAAAAGTACTCCTGCTTCATTCCTGGGCATAAAGTGAGAAATTGGAGTGAAGCTGACAGCACACAATCATTCTCCGGTTTTCTCTTTTCTAAAATAATTTATTTCTCTTCAAAGTATAGTTTAAAAATTTCTGGCGAGCTATTGCTTAATAATTTGTACAAATGTTGTTTCAAAGTATGACATATCAGAAGCGATAAACCAATGTTCCATCATAGGAATGAATTATTTTACCTAATTTAGTTCTCAGATCAATGGATTAATATGATTCTAAACTTTGTTACCCTTGCTAACTAATAGAACTTAACTGATTTAAATATGAACTTAGGCAACCCCTTTTTCTTTCTTTACTCCAAACTCAATTCTAAAAGCATTTTTAGTTTATACTGTATGGGATATTCACCTAGACATAATACAGTTCATATTATTAAAACTGTCTGTCAATTGATTGAAAAACAGTAACAAATCATATTTTTATTTTTTAACTAGAGGTTTTCCCAACATGGATGCTAGCATTCTATTTAGATTTTTTCTTGATTTTCTATGTATACTTTTCCATTAAGTTCTCATGACTCCTTAAGACAGATCAAAGCTTTGTCAACTAGGCTAAAGCTAATACTTTTTACTAAGTCACCTTGCATAACAATCTTTAAATAAAAAAGAAATGTCTATGTTGGTAAGGTTTGAAACTACAGTAAATCACTCTTCCTATCACAATGATGTCTTATTTTCTTGATAGCTCTGCTAAAGCACATCCGACACATTATTTTGGTCTCCCTATGGCCTTTCCTGCTCTGGGGAGAATTCTTGAAAATTTAAAGTAAAAGAAGCTTCAAAGTTTGCTTGCCTTCTGTATAGCAAACTCCCATTCTCCAATTACTCCAGAAACAGCCTGAAATACATTTTAAAACTTATTTGTATCGGCTGTGGCTTCTTTCACCAGTAAAGGAATTATTTAAAAGAAATCAAAATTTATAAACAAAAATGCAGTGAAACTTAAATGATGGTTGCTAATTAATATAAGCATTCAAAGAGATGATCATCAATTTAATGTCATGGAAAAACTAGGATTTCAACACAATGTGGTTTATAGCATTTTATTTTTCAATATACAGATAAAAGTTGACTACATACTTGTGCATCTAAAGTATATTTAAAAAGGCTAAACCTTTATTTAGGAGTGTATAAAGAG
>PXIH01S0001164.1:12183-23771 GCA_003024985.2 Euperipatoides rowelli
AAAAAGTTAGCTATTGTTGCACATGCCTAATTAGCGATGATGACAATGGCCACTTGTCTTAATTGTGCACGCCTGTCTGCAGTGGTGCGAATGATTTTTATGGAGAGCCATCGTTTTTATTCAATGGATACCATTGTGTCAAAGTATAATGAGGGACAATATTAATTTTTTTCACGAAATTGACTCCAGACCTAAACATATTAAACATGAGTACTCTTTCTGTGTGGATCGTTTCAAATATGTTTGACGAGTAGAAATTGTCTGTCTAGAATAATAAAATAATTATCAAAAATACATTTTGTATTACTAGATATATTTATTATTAGTTATTATATATTTATATTACAAATTAATATTATACATAGTTATTATATTATCTTATAATACATTATAGAGGAATATGAATACATTTAACCCTTGACCAGTATGTCAATAATTATGACACGAGTAGACACGTGAAGCATAAAATGCTGGAGTAAATAAATCATTATTTTTGTAAAACTAATAATTTTATTTTGATTATTTTATTATTTTGAAACTGTACATAAAGAATCATGTTTTAAAACCTAAAGTAACAAAATATAGATAGAAAGCAGAAAAGCAAAGACGCATGTAAACTAAGATAACATGTCTTAATTTTCAATCGTTCTTCTTTACGCTCATCAAAAGATTCTACAAAACTATTTATAATAGTTTTGAAATTTTTTATTATGGAAATATAGAAATTAAATATGTTCTATATTTGTAAAAAATATCATCAGAGTATAGATTTGGCCATGAGGATTAAATAATAAAAGCATTATGTAATTAAAAATCAAATTTACTTACATGACCGGGCACTCTGTGTATGCAATGTGTCAAGGCGATATAGATGCAGATAACTAGACTAAATAAGCTTTGGTTTATTATTCACATATTCTATGGCATATGTCTGTTACAAAAAGTGATTTATGAAATTTATATACATAAACAAAATTAAATACATTATATACAAAAAAAAAAAAAAGAATATGAAGGTTGAGGTCTCTAATTGTTTTTCATTACAAGTCCTTGAACTCATGAAAATTAATAAATGATGAAATAGTCAATAAATAGACCAAATCTTATTACCACTCAGTTCTAGAACACATGTCCAATGAAGGAATATATTATGTGGATGAAGAGAATATATTCTGTTGATTGTCCTGGACTGTTTATTCATATTTTACAGCTATTCACTACATCTAGTGGGAATTCATGAACCACAGCTTGTGGAGCCACCTGGTTGCATTCAGCTACATTAGAATTGAATTATTTTTAATTTTTGATTTGAGGTTCATGCAGTTGATATAAAGTTTATTTATTTATTTATTGAAGTAACAGGTCAATGACCTTTGTACTATTTCTCTCTTAATGAGATAAGTAGATCAAAGTAAGCTATAGTTTGAAGCCTAAATTTTAATTACGCCAATTATATTTTACTATATCAAAGAAATATAATCATGACAATATTATTCAAATACAGATCAAGATCTGTTTTAAAGTGAGTCAAGGTAGTATTACTTTCTTCAGGTAGTTGGTTTCACATCTTTATTACTCTGTTAGTTATAATTTATAAAGTTTTTACCCAAATTAGTTTTCAAATGATTTTGTCTATTTTTTTTGCTGTGACCTCGGGTTCTTCAATTATTGTTGACCACAAAAAACATCGTTGTTGTGGTCTTTTAGAAACCATTTAAAAACGAAAACCAAATCACATCTCACAGCATGCTGTAAATTTTGAGATCATCTGTGTAGATCTTATAAAAACATTGTAGTTTATTGTTCATGTCATATTTGTATAGGTTGAATAAAGCATTAGAAATAACTGAGCCCTGTGGCACTCCATAGTTTATTGAATATTGACTAGAATTGTAATCAGCTCACTTGACAATTTTTTCGGTTTTCTATAAAGTCTGAGTTCCATTTATTAAGTAACAGTTAAAACCCATTAATATAAGTGTTTCATGGTTAGTGTCTCTGATCTCTGTCCAGTCTTTTACCAAAGTAAGCAAATTGGTTTCACAGGAGAATCTCTTTATGAAGCCATATTGGTTCTCAGAAAGGATATCATGACAGTATATTCTTCAATTCTTTTTAGTATCACCTTTTCCGCTATTTTACTCAAGCAGTTATAGTGATGGTTCTGAGTCTGTAGCTCTCAACAGATTTTGTGTTTCCCTTTTTGTATTTGGGTAGAACATTTTCTATCAACCAGCTTTGTGGTATCGATCACTTATTAAAGATATATTTATTATCTGAACTAATATGTAGGGCATATTTTTATTAAATAGTTTGAATTTAGGTCGAAGCAGGGAGATTCTGTATCTTTTAAGGTTTTGATTATGAGTTTTATTTCATATGTGTTTGTTAATGAAATTACATCAAAGTTATCTATATATTAATACGTGAAAGGAAAACTGTGTACTCTTTTTTAAGCATATTGCACGCACGGAGGAGTGTGAGTTTTGGCAGAGTTAAAGTTTATATGGAGAAGTGCAGAAAGCTAAAATTTATATATAATATATGTTACAAATACATTAAATTAAAACATTCATTGTTTACATTATGGTTGGTTTTTTGAATGTGATACAAATGGCGAGTGAATGAAATTTTCTTATTGGTCGAATTTTGATGTGGTGGCTTTTATGAATGTGATACAAATGGCGAGTGAATGAAATTTTCTTATTGGTCGAATTTCGACCACTGGATTACTAGTTTATATAATTGATCGAATGTGGATTTATGGCTTGAGAATTATTTCTTCTTGAAAATAATTCAGCCAGTGTTTCAGTGATTTCCATTATGTTCTGGATTTCTCTTCCATTATGTAATATTATTGATAGTTTTAGGAAGTTTTTTTATTCAGCGTATGTGTTTACAGATTATTTTATGGTCTTTTGATACATCTTTTATGATCTGTTTGTATTTTACAACCATATAGGAGATTAGTGTATTTATTTCTGTATATTTTATAAAGATTCCAGATTTTTATTGATTTGTTTTGCTTGTATTTCTTGAAGTCTAAATTTTTGTTTATTCTGTGTTCTTTTAGATCATTGTTATACTATTTGTTAGTAGTTTTGTTGGTATTATTGAACCTTTTGAATTTGTATTTAGGAATATTATCTTGAATAATTTATTTCACAGTTTTTTTTTTCAAAATTGTAATCATTAAAATTTTCAATATTTGTAAAATCATCGATAAAATTTAAGTTATTCAGTTGATTGTTTATTTTATCGTAATTGCCTTTTTTTGTATTCGTAGCAGGATTATGTTAAGGAGTTATCTTCGTTATCAATATTAATAATTAATATGTTGTTTTTTTAAATTTTATTTACCCCACCTAATGGATAAGGAATGTAAACTACTATGTACATATATACAAATTATTATAGGCAGTCNAAACAGGATACAACAATGATGATAGAAAATCTGAGTTCCGGTCCAAGGGTCAACAATTAATCTTCTTAACTATATAACTTCGGAATAAAACATCCTAATTTAATTCTAACTGGATGAATAGAATCCTACTCTCCCAGTCTTTCAGAAAGAAAGACATTTGGGATTTCAGGTCGGATGGCATGAACCTTGAACCTGGCTCGTGCCGACACCAAGGAGCTTAAGGAAGCCCAGCTCATGCCACTGAGTCACCGCCCCTTGGCTATTTCAATCATTATGTGATCACTTTTCCTAGAGGGTTAAGGTACTGTATGTTTGAGATTAGTTGTTTATTGTCCACAAAAACAAATCCAACAATGATGTTGAATCATGTCTAAATCTAGTATCTTCCTTTATCATTTGATAGAAATATAAATTTTGGCTACATTCTAAAAGGTGTGAGCCAAAGTGATCCCGGTTGTATTTTGAAGTGTTGAAAGTCCAATCTATATCTGGATTATTGAAATCACCTCCAATTATCAGGTTTACATATTTTTTCTGTTATTTGAAAGAACTTGCAACCAGTAGCCTACTGATTTCATCAATCAATAAATCATCATTGATCTGTGAGTTATTTGGACATTTGTATATACAGCAGATTAGGTATAGCTCATTATTTATTTTTAAATTAAACCATAAACTTTTTCCTGAAGGTACAATATTATTTATTATGTGAGTTTCTAATTCTTTGTTAGGGTAAATTATGATTTCTCTGCCCTTTTTCTCCTATCTGTCTTTTCCTATAAAGCTATATCACAGAATTTGAAGTTCACTGGTATCAGTGTTGTTGTAAAGCCATGTTTCAGTTATTGAAACTATGAAACCTTTAGATTTGTTAATATATTCAGAAAATTCTATTAGTTTGAAGATATTACTCCAAACACTCATCATTTTACTTCAAATTATAACACAAGGGGAGCTAATAAACTTTATAGAAACTGCATACGCACCAAGAGATATGAATCATCAGCAATACCAGCTTTTGTTAAAATCTTAAATAATCATAACATATAATGTTTACTAATTATCTCATCACATTTTTTTCCTTTAAGTTAATTATTGTAAATAGTGTCTACATCCATGATGCTATATAGATTTATTTTTAGTAAATATTGTTTAGATATTAATAAATATATACCTTAAATAATTTATTTTTTATTGAATTTACATTGATAATAAGCATTATATTGTTGTTTTGTTAATTATTGCTATTGACTGGCCTTTTTATCTAAAATTGGAGTTCTATTGCTAGATTGAGTTTTGCATGTTAATTTTCTCTAAGAATTGTTTTATTTTTGTAAATCATCAAATTTCTCCATTTTTTCTTCTAGTTGTTAGTTGTTGTTTTAGTATTTTGTCTGATTCTCTTTCTTCTTTATTTTTGTCAAGAGTGATTATAAGTTTTTTGTTTTCTACATATCATGGTTTCTTTGCAGGTCACTGCTTCAGTTGATATATTTGGCATGGGGGACAGATGTCTGTTTTATCTAACTTCCTTATAAATAATAGAAGATAATAAAATTATATTATTTTGCTCTGTATGAATGTTCAAAGGTTAATCTAAGACCAAGCAAGTGTATTTTAAAAACTTTTTGTATTATCATTCAGGAGGCAAACGTCAAGCTGTGTTTGGTCAACGATTTTAATTTTTCTAAGAAATGATTGTATTTGTTTGGAGTACAGAGCTGATGTGGTAGTGAAAAGGGCCGTATCAATGTTTGGATTATTGTGTGCTGCTTCTAGAATTGATTATTTGACAGTTTTAAACCTTCACGTCTATAGTAAAAATGACAATTTTAAAAAGGCAGTCAAGCAAACAGTGGCTGACTTGAAATCCAATATAGACTGCATTATCTGGATTTACACCTTATCAGCTTCACTATCATGTGTTTCAGTAATTTTTCTTTTCAATGGTTGAGTTCGAATTCAGATACCAGTACATCTTTAGTTAATAAATATTTATACATTGTTTAGGAAGAATTGTTGTTTAATAAAGATAGTAATTAAAACTGCATATTAATTCTTAATAATAATGCTATATATAACTCCTTAAAAAATTTAAATTTTGAGAAGTTTACGAAAATTACTTTTACATTTTTATTTACAAGACGTGCATAAAAATGTTACATTATTCTTATTAACTCAAACTCTTCTTCCTTCTATATAATATATTCATAATTATAACTCGTACTTATAAGGCATAAATTATTACTCGTAATTATAATGTATAATTATAACTCAGAATTATAACTTGAATTATAACTCATAATTATAACTCATAATAACTCGGATTTATAACTCTAATTAGAACATAACTCATAATTATAATACATAATTATAACTCGAAATTAGAACTCGTAATTATTCTATTTGCGGTTCTTCTGAATTAATGACATTTTCCACCTGCAGTCATCCGTCTCAGCCATAACTAGGTGAATTTTCACAGAAACGATTTTGAAAAGTCATTATGTGTACACAAAAAGTCCCTTAGCCAATGATCATCGAAAAAACTGGATAGGTACTATACCCCACTGCCCCCAAGGATTCAACCACTTCCCCAGAGTATATTTCAAGAAGTTTAATGAGTGTGTTCATTGCCTCATGACCATCACTCCTTGACTTTTATAAATATTTAATTTTTAAAAATGATATTATAAATGAAATCAATGATTATAAAAACTTTGCTTTGAATAAATTATTCCCAAATTCAATTCCTTGATTATATTGGATGGTCTTACCAATAGTGAAAAAAAAACTTCAAATTGTAATGTGAGGAGGGTGGGAGGAGTATGAAGAGTTGAATAATTTCACATGCAACAAGTAACTGGTGACCAAAATTCAAAACTTTAGATTTAGGCCTACATATAATTGTGATGACCAAAATAAACATTGCCTAGACATAGACTGAACAATCAATATATCTTTTCCGTTTATCGTTTTTATTATTTGGCCTATAAATATTTTTAGAGCATGTTAAAGAAGGCGGTATCTATCGGTGAGTTACCGTACAAGTGGCATATTGTATTAAAAGACTCATTCATACATTTTACGGAACAGATCTCTGATCCATTTTAATCCATCTTGGTAAATGTAGATGTGTGCATAAATTTGTTCGTAGTTTTCTGCAGGGTTGGATCCATAACCAATGAAATTTCTCTATACAATAACCAATCATATTCTTTTTATTTCCAAAATTTGTTATGGTTTTTAGTTTTAAGTGTTAAAATGAATTCCAATAAACGTCTAATATTGTGTAAAATATTTTATTTTTACTTTATTTACTGCTTTATGAAAATCCATTTTCAAATACGATGTTTTCAAACTAAATCAATTGGGACAAAAACAACAGTGTGCTGCCCTCTACTTAGAAAACCTAAGATATGGTTGGTTCAATGGATAACAAGATGGAGAGCAAATGAATCGGTCTACGTAAAGTTGGATTTTTTTCAATAATTATGGATGGCTATCCATATTTTAATTGATCAAGCCTAACTGCTTCTCGTGCACATGATTTTTTGGAAAGTTCTCCTTGTTTACACAATGGACTAGCATTGCATAGAAGTATAAATAAACCTTAAATTTACTTACATCCAAAATCTCAATGTATTATGCGACAGAATTGTCAAGCTAGATTGTAAGTTCGAACTTGATCTCTTTTTTTTAAATATCGGTGTACAGATTACCACTTATAAAACAAAAACATTTTAAATGTTTCCTTTTAATTTGATGCCAGGTCCAATATTCAGGTGTTAAAGCAGTTTCAACATAATTTTGACCTTCATTTTTCAAAATGGCTTCCAAAATTAAAAAGCATTAATTTTATGCAAATCTTTAACTGTTTTTTTCTTAACAATGAAAAATGTACCCAACTTTTCAACTGTTATTGTTCTGAAATCTATGCTGTAACCTAATCTCTTCAATGTAACTTTGTTTTTGTACAATAACTACACTACAACTTACTTTAAAATATTTCAGCTTATGTTCACACTAGGCTTAGGTTTAAATATTGTTCTAAATATTAGTTGTAATAAGACATAGTTGCATTTATATTTATCATTAAGATATTCATTTTGAATTTCATTTCTGTTGTAAAAAGTAAGTTTGCTGTTTAGGATTCATATGAAGCAATAATAATAATCTTGATGATAATGATGATAAAGACAATATTAATAATAATAATGGATTAAACTAATACAAACCTAGGTGAATATCACAAGGAAAAGGATAGAAGTGTGAGTCAAACTATAAGAACCTTCATAGAACTTTTGGATGGAATAGATAGCTACAAATAATTAAGTTTTCAATAGGCAAAGCAGGTTGACCAAAAAATTTATTTAAATAACATATACACTAATAAACTAAATTCAATTCTAAAGTCACATTTACAAATACAAAGAATATCCCACAAGCAATAAATTCATATTCAATCATAGTACTATCATAATTTTTTTAGTGATTTCCTGGACAAAGCCAGAATTAGAAGAATTACAAGGAATGGTGAAGTAGCAAAGATCATGTTTTATAAATATCATTCTAAATCCTATATTGTTTGGACAAAGACAGAAATTGAAGAGTAACAAATAATGGTGAAGGTAATAATGACCAGATTTAAGATCATAAAGATAATGAAGCCATAAAGATAATGCTACTTCCTTATGAAGAAGATGGAAAAGGCATTGCAAATGTCACCAACATACCTTAATGACAGAAACATTATGGAAATATTTAAAATTCCACTGGTCATTAATTGTAGTTAATAATAACTATATGCCCCTCAACTTGAAAAATACCAATTGAGACTTTATGACGATAAAAACAACTGGTGTGGATTCAGACATCTCTATATGTGACACACATCTTAGCCAACCACATGTCTGTGGGTAATTACTTACAGACATCAAATATTTTACGCTTATCATACAAGACTAGATAATTTATACTCAAAACTATTATAGGTACATAATTAAAGATCCAGTTTTTTACTAGATGGATGCAAAAGATATGTGTACCAACTTTAAACAATTCAGCATATAATCTCCGGATATGGTATGTAGATTCAAACTAACGATAAGCTCATGAATGATAATGCTGCCAATCAAGTGCCTCAAACACTTAAGATTGAATTGATTAGTCATTTGAATATCATAATATAAATATTTACCAATGAGAAATTTGGGCAGAGACACACTGATTCATATGTTATAGAACTTACTAACTAATAAAGAATGCACAACTATTATCTTCTTCGCACATACAATATAATTGGTATATACTATTATATCTTTAGAGAATAAACAACAAGGAGTATTTAGATATAATGAAAACCCAATTTAATCATATTACAAATATAGTAATGTAATACCTACAAAGGTAATATAGGTGATTTAAACTAGCTTCCAGTTGTACCTAGTTTTAACTAACAATATATTGTATACATTTTAAACTGTTATGCTGTACACTTAAATAATTCTTGTGCAGCATTATTATGTTCTTGTGATTCAATTATAATAAATCACAATTACCCAATTCTTCTTAAGTGAGGTTAAGATGGTCTGGACATTTGCAAAATCTCATGGAAAAATGGAATGGGTGTGGAGTGTGTTGATACACTTGTAATCCTAGTCTCACTAGTTGGATTGGAATCAGTAGTTGTTCTGGTTGATGTTTGCTAGTCAATTTGGCTTGTAAGTCCAACTAGATGATTCAGTCTGATGTGATATCAGATGTGTTGATATAATAAATTGTAGTGTTAAGATTGACATATTTTGAAATTTATTTGGTAAAATAATGTAATGTTGTAAATATACATGAATGATATAATTACAGTTAAATAATTAATGTGAAATATATGCATATTGATAAAGATAAAAATGTAAAATTCCGATGGTATAATGTAAATAAGTTTGTTTTGAAATACAATTGGGAAATTCTGTATACAAAGGTAGATTCAGTATAAGTATCTATTGAAGAATATTGGCCGAGTTGATTTCATGTAGATGAGACTTTGTGATAGAAAAATGGAAACTGTGAATTCTGGTATTGTACTTTGTGAGCTTTATGACCTGTGTGTACTTCGTGTTTTAAATGGCTGTTGTGATTAATGCTTAGTGAAGGATTAATCCTTTGTGAAAATGTGCAGGGATACAGTATAGAATATCNTTGTGATTCCTTGTGAATTTCTTAGAGATCAAAATATACTTTGTAAGATTTATGTTCTTTGTGATATATGCTTAGTGAATATCTTATTTGAACTGACACCTCATGGTTTTCACGAGTGAGACATTCAATCGACCTAATCTGATGGTTTATTTAAGATATAATGTTGCATAAATATAACATTATATGTATCATAACCTGTGTATGCTGATGTGTAATATTTAACAAGATGAATAAGAGATTAGATGGTTGTAGCTGATCACCTCCCTTTCCTAAATCCTCCATTGTTGTGTAAATATCTGTTATTCCCGATATCTGTCATTTGACAAGGAAATTTCTCAACACTGAATAGAATGAATAAACAATAATTAAGAAAGGACACTTGAGAAAACTCTGTGCTCCTTTATATTAAGAAACAATAACATGCCAGACGCAGGTAAATATTTAATTTTTCTGTTCAAAACCACAGGTAGATTTTATTCTTTAGAATGTCATGATATAAAGGTTGATAAGACACACCCAAATAAAATAAGAAAAAAACTTCTGAATTTTCTTCATTTTAAGAGTACTTACTAAAATAATAAAAGGCAAATAATATCTTCTGTTATTTAAATACATTATGAAATAAATATAATGCAATAATAGTGTGTTCATAGAAATTGACAAAAATTGTAGTGTGCTGTTTCCACATTCATTGTGGGTGGAGGGTTATTTAATAATAATAAAACAGCTAGGTACTATGGTTTTAGGGTTGCCTATAGACAGGCTACAACTCAAGAAATAACCCAGAGACCTAGTCCTATTACTCTCTAACTAAATCTTCTTATTCATCCAACTCTCTCCCTGATAAACATGGTCTTAAATGGTGATTTTGAGGTTGGGGAAGTACCTCGGAATGACCAGGAAAGAACATATTAGCACTCTGTCTTACTTATGCTCAAATGGGAACATACAGTCATGACCTTAGTGCATGTGTCCATATGGGAATATCAAAAATTTCTACCAACAGTCTGCAACAAACCAATGGAGCTATCTTTCCTCATGCAAATTATTTTTATTATTATTATCAATTATAATAAAACATCTACACACTATCATATTTGATAGTACATTGAAAAGTTTTTATTTAACCCATGGAATATCAGGGTCAATTCTAAGAATTTGATATTTTTTCATTTCTTTATATCTAATTTTCTATTATCTCTTTATATTTATTTTATTATCATATTAATAATCATTTTAATAAACTGTATTCATTGAAAATAATATTACCTACAATATCAATATTATTACTTTAGTATTAACAACAGAATATGGTTATTTATTTTTAGATAAAAGGTCAAAAGAAGTAATAATGTTTGGTAATCAGCAGAACAAGAATAAGAATACACAAGCAGGTATGATCGATAGTGATTTAGTACCACAAGACTCTAATGGCAGTGATGATGATGATAGTAAAAATCAGCTGGATGAAAGTCATAAAAGTGATGATCAAAAAACACTTGGTGATCAATCACAATCTGATGAAAGTGAAGGAAATTATGAGCCTCTTAACCGTGGACTAATTCCTATACAGGGCAATGAATATTCACCCCGTCCTTACAAAGAAGATGTCCAGGATATTTTACCTGAATTAACAGGTATATATTAATTATTACTACTGTTTTAATTTGGATACCATATAATGTTAAGAAATAACACAATGGTCAATTAGATACTTTTTTAAAATTTATTTTTCAATATTAAAAATAAGTACCGTAATGAATTTCATGGCAAATTTATAGACATCTGGAAAATAATCATTATATAAAACAATTATTACCTTTCTGGAAGTCTCAATTCTAGTCTGGGCCGTATTCTCTATAGTCCACTTTTAAGTGCTCATTATAAAGATATTATTAACCTTTAACTACACGCGCCAACAAATATAACATAAGTACACGTGTGGTGTATTTTGTACACCACACCAAAA